>JAFELL010000644.1:0-41657 GCA_019059645.1 Caranx melampygus
AAGGCCGTGTCCGAACGAGACCGCAAAATTGCAGCCTTGATGCTCGCTAGATATCAGGAGGAAGACATCATGAGTCAGACTCGCTATGTGGCTCATCTTCAGTGGGACAGTGAGCGCAGGTGGAGGAGCTGCGGGGAGAGCAGGAGGACAGAGAGAAGCAGCGTGCGGTGCTCCAGTGCAGAGGGAGTGGCAGACACAAGTGTCGATACGTCAGCGCAGGCTGAGCCAGCAGGAGCGAGAATCAGCAGCTGCCAAGATGCGACAAGTCTGAGGAGAATGAGGAGCGATGGAGGGAGCTCGCGGAGCAGCAACAGGAGCGCAGCCGACTGCTGAGGCTACAGCAGGCAGCCGGGAGGAGAAATAAGAAGACGCTTCAGGAGCAGAATCTGAAGGCTCTGGAGGAAGAGAGGGCAGCCATGCTGGAGCAGGAGAGGCTGCTGCTGAAAGAGAAGCTCACCATGGCTGAGTTGAAGAGACAGGAGAAGGAGCACCCAGAGCACCAGGCCCATGCGGGAGACGGGGTCTGAACAAAGCAGAGAAGAGACGTCATGCTGCTTTGATACAAGAAATTGCTCGCAGAGAGCAGGAGGAGAGGGAGGAGGCTAGGAGGGCAGCAGAGGAGAAGCTCAGCCGCTCCTGGAGAATTATGAACAGATAGTTGAGCGCCGAGGTCAGGAGCTGAAAGAAAAGGCAAAGCGTGAGGAGAAGCAGATCCAGAAAGCACGCAAAGCAGAGCAGAGAGGCGTGAGAAGCAGCAGCAGCAGCTGCTGGAGGCTCGTGTGAAGGAGGAGAGAAACGAGCTCAACAGGCAGCATTAGTGGCTGAGGAGAAGGCCAAAGAAAAAGCTCAGCGGGCAATCCAGAGCAGGCAGGAGAAGGAACGACTCCAGAAACTCAACCGGCAGCGCGTGGAGGAGGAGGAGAAGAAGCAGAGGCGCATGGAGCTGCTGCAGGTCCATTGAGAGGAAGCTGGGAGAAGAGCGAGCAGATCTCAGAGAGAAGAAGGCGGTGCTGGAGAGCGCTCGCTCTGTGGCTCGAGCCTCTTTCATGTGCGAGACAAAGTGCGGGAGGAGACCAACATGCGTACTTTTGATAAAATGGCCCTGGAAGCACAGCTGAAAGCCAGCCTGGATGACAAATAATCCCACAGCTTTGCTGTGAGCTCTTGACTTGTGGTCATGTGTTTGGCTCCTGCCTTCGTTATGGCCCCATCACTCAACAGCTTTACCTTCTCCTCACACACACCACAGTGTTATTTTGTCCTCATGTATCTTTACCCATCAGCTGCTTTGATTACATTTTGACCTTTTTATTCCATCAGAGCAAACCAAATCATTTGTATCATGAAAGTAATGAGACTATATAAACTATATCATCAGCTGTTATGAATTAGCAGTACAGCCTGTGTGGGACTGCAGTAGACTTAATATTAGATGAGTGTAGAGAGAGCTGCCGTAACACAACCCTCCCACTCTCTCTCTCTCTTTGCCCTCTGCTCGGTCTCTCTCAGCTACTGGACTGAAAGCTGTGCTGGAATGAAAAGAGTCATTGTTTACCAGGAAGCACAACTCTCCATGAACTGCAGAGGCTTTTAAGGGAGCTCTCCTGAAAGGGAAAATTAAGCATAAGAAGAAATCAAAAGCAAGAATGCAAATGGTTCTGAACCCCAAAGCAAAAGAGGGCTCCTTTGTCCACACACTGTGACACAGCTAGATATAGCATGGAAATAAAGCCCCAGGGCTGGATGCTTGTCTGTACCTAATGCTGTCAGTGCAGCACAGGAGGGCCGTGTGCACGAGCCTTGTGCTGATGAAGCACCAGAGGACGGCGGCCCTGCAGCAGAGCCATCCTTCCTCCTCTCATTGCCTTCAAAGACTCCCTCTGTCTGTCCACGTCATGTCAGACTGCAACAAACAGCGAAGTGCTCTGAGAGACAGACGCCTCTTGACTCCCCGCAGTCAATCTGCTACCAGCACAGCCGCCCGCGGGGACCCTGCAAGGTCAACAGGTACAAGTTTTTTCTTTCTTCTTAATGTTATGCAATGCGTTTGGTTTTGTTACTTGCTGCAATTAAAAAAAACACGACCACAACAACAACACAACACTTGCCTCAACTTGACAGCGCAGAAAATAAAAGCATCTACTCATGCAGGCAACAACAGGCTCCAAAGGCCTCTGGCTGCACTAATCCTACAATCTCTCAGATTAAAAAAAAGAAAGGGTGATACACAGTTAGTTTTGCCTCCGATGTAGCGTTGCCATAGTGATAGAAATCAGGATAGAGCGGCCAGGAGATGAATGACTGAGCAGGGAGAGATTGCGTGGGAATATGAGGAGGCTGCTGAGGGAGCCAGCTTTGGTGGAACCTCCTGGCTGTTCTGTGAGGGGGGTGTTACTGGGAGAGAGAAAAACACCAGTTTGTTCAATTTCCATGGTGTTATGGGAGAGGAATCACAGCAGGAGCCCGTCACCACAGCCCCCCGTCGCACATCTGTGGGCAGGAAGGAAGGGACTAGAACAAGCATTTCAGACAGTCCTGTGTCTGATACCTGGTAACATGAGATATAGCCAGAATGAGTTAAAAGGCAGCATTAAACCAGCTGAGCACTGACAGGCTTATGTCACGACTGAGCCATGATGGAGATAATCAGGGGGAGGTGATGTAAGGTAGTGGATGAGACAGCAGATTTGTAGGTGCTTTATGGTGACTGAAAAGATGAAAGTCGCCAATCTAGAAAAGGTCATTAACATTAATGTCATACACAACATAATAAAAGCTGCAGTAGAAACCTCAGAGGTAACTACAGTTTTTCAGGTACAGTTAGTTATGAGAAAGAACACAGCAGATCACAGTAGAGCAGACACCCTCATGACGTCTGCTTCAGCTTATGACAGAAATTCAGATTTTAACTCCCTATTGTTGGATAGACTTGACAGCAACTAAGAGAGTGAAACAAAAATCAGAACTTGTACAAAATGAGTTATTGCAGTGGGCCAGAGCTCAGAAACATTACAACAGGTCCAGAGAGTGAGTGATTCAGCATTTCTATCTCAGGTGTGATCATGGCTCCCCTGGAAATAAGGGAAAATCCTTCAGACTGTTCTGAAACATCACATGCAAAAACTAAACTATTGAAGCCATTATAATATATATATATATATATATATATATATAAAGATGCACAAGGTCAAGTATCATTAATATTTTCTTATCTAATGTAATTTCATTTTCAAAGACCTGTATGTGGTGAGTATTTTACATAAACTTAACTAAATCTTCCTCCAAGATTTCTGAGATTCTGGTCAATGGAGTTAACATTTATTACTGTGTTTATAAATTACATACTAATTAGTATCAGTGTGGGAAGAATGTTTTTTGAATGATGATGATGTGTCATAGTGTATCAAGTGTTACCAACTTTATTTCAGCCTCCCATTTAGCGTTTCTAGAAGTTTATCAACAGCTTATAACACACAATACAATACCTGTTTGTTTAGATGTATCAACATAATTCCTCACATGAAACATGTTTATCATATAATATGTTGAAAACCACTGTAACAATCGAACAAATGACCTTTATGAACATTAAAATGTCCTTTTTTGTCCTACCTCATTTATTATTTAAACTACATACATACAATGTTAAACAGGAGGTTACATTTATGGCCTATCACTTGTGTGTGTGTGTGTGTGTGACAAATAAACAGAACATGCTTTAGGTGAGGAGCAGAAATGTGCAATTAGTATCTAGTTGTGCAGCTGAAACCTTCATCCATCACCTCGTTGTTTTTTGTGCTGCAGGTCCTGGTGATGATCAGGAGCTGGTGATGTAACCTACGATCCTCCCCAGCAGAGCCTCTCCTCCTCCCACACTGAGCTTCGTGAGTCTACAACAAACAGTTCACTCCTCTGACGGACTTGCATCCATATTGCAGTTTTTGTATTGGCTTAATTCACTGGTGACGGCGCCGTGTGTTGTGCTGCTGGGACAGGAACCGAGACAGCTAACCCAGACGTGAACCTACAGCCTTTTACCTGTATAAATGAAGTGACATTTACAAGGTTCAAACACAGCTTTATTAGCATCAAGGCATGTTGATCAGTCCATTCGTTGTTCCTCCTTCCCTTCCCATGACACGTGGGCTTCTGTTCTCCTATCATTTCTGGTGTTATGTTAATTAACAGTTGTACATTATCATAATTGCTCGCTTGTGTGAATTACATTGAGTTGCTTCGTCAAGAACAGATTTTCAGATGTAGCAATAATGAAGTGGTCATGGTTAATATCAGACACGTGTGAGCTCATTGTTTTCATCCACCCTCTGTTAAAGACAAGGACACAATCAGAGCAAACAATCAAAAGTGGAAAAATAAAAACAAACATTTTTCAACATGGGTTTGATTTGTCTTTGCTATGAGCTAAAAAAATTATAGTTGTACTGTTTTTTTTTTGTTATAAAACAGTTAAAACACACAAAGTACAGGGCTACAGTCACACACTGCAGACTGATAAATGTTCAAATATGACTGCATGATCTTACTCGTTTACTTTAAAGAACAGTTTTAGGCAACAATTATAAGCAACGTTTTCCTGTGGTGGAGCCATTTTCAACCACTTTATACATATTTTACAGCTGCAGCTATTTCAGTCCAGTGTTTCCAAACCTGGTGGTCACAGAGAAATAACACTTCATAAACTTGTGTTCTCAACCTGTGAAGTAACAAGTGACTACAACGCTCAAGCAGAAGTACCTCCGAACTATATTGAAGTACAGCACTTGAGTAAATGTTTTTTGTCGCTTTTCACCCCTGCAGACGTTCATTATCTTTGAATAGGAGTCTATTGTAGTAAATTCTGTAGGTTAGCCAACAGTCACCATTTCTATTCATGTGCAAATTAATTTACAAAATGGTTTATTCCAATAACAATATCAGGATTAGCTAGATTAATTATGGAGTTAGAGCTAAACAGATAATTGTTGATAATTGTTAAATGTTTGAAATTTGCTGGTATAAATATTCAAACAGGATAATATGTAATTTAAAGTTATATTTTCAGCAACTTAACCAAAATATATATTTAACTTTACTTTTTAGCTTGAATTAATACTTAATACAGGTATGTCACATCATCCGACTTAAGTATCAGATAGTTGTTGTTTCTTCAGACACGATGGAAACACAAACAGTTTAGTTCAGAGACTTTTAGTTCCTGTGGTTTTTCAGCTCCTAAAACAAACCAGCCAGTTAATGATGGACCAGAGAACAAGCTGTGGTTACATCTGTGTTATTAAGGTTTATGAAGGGTTCAGTCTGTGTCTGTTCAACCTTGCACCAACACTGTGTCTGTTTACATTCATCTACAATAATTTACTGGTGAGTCTGGGGTCAGGGTCTCTACATCATCCACTGTGTGAACTGAGGTAAAGTTAAGGACCATTTCTCCTTCATTACCCCCCCCCCCCCCCTCTCTCTCTCTCTCTCCCTCCCTCTCAGTCCTCCATTTTGTTTGTGCCATCCTTGCGGGTGATGATCTTGTACACGCTCTCTCTGAAGCTGCTGTCAGAGGTCAGCCGTCGGGCCGTCTCCCTCAGATCCTCCATGCTGCCGCTGTCTGTGTTTGCCACGGCAAATGACTTGGAGTGTTTCACTGCAGAGAGACGGAGAAATAATGAAAACAAAACGACAAATAGGATGAACTGAGGGAATAAATCAACACGGAGATGTAAAAAAAAAAAAAGAGAGAAACTTTTTCTCCCATTTTATACATTTTATACAATTTATCATTTTATTAATAACCATAATTTACAGCCTCATATATCACAAATTGAATGTTACACTACCAATGCGGTTACAACTGATACTACCACAGTACCACAGCCACTTACTATAACCACTACATCTACTTCCATTTAAGCAATAAAACTGGACATAATTAAAATCTAGATTAAATCCTTCAGAAGTGTATGAGACCATTTTAGAAAAGTACTAAAATATCTGTCTGAGTTTACTAGTTAATATGAGAATCTATTGTGCATCTTTCTGATAATGATAATATTTGTTTATGAGCAGCACACACAAATTAAAAGTGTCTAACACTCCATAGATAACATTTTAAAACAGCCTGTATGTTTTTCTGTAGTCCTTGGGAACACAGGAGTTTGTGAGGACACGAGTGTTATCAGGCTGTGTTTGTTGTGATCACTGTGTGTGTGTGATGTACCGACTTACACCAGTGGCGTCTGGAGGCTCTCCTCTGGATCCGGCAGCTTTTGATTCTGCGAGCGGCGGCTTTGTGGAGATACACAGCGTTCTTCATTATGGCAGGAAGCTTCGCCTCAATCTCCGCCGCACAGATACACTCCTCAAAGAACTCTGGATAAACACACACAACAACACATACACATCAGATACACAGGCTGCTCTTTGTCCCTCTAATATGTGCGTGTAATACAATCCCTAACGGCCACAAATTTTACCACATGTTGACAAGTCTGTGTAGGAAAACACAGGTGTAAACAATCAAATGAACAATGGTGGATTCTGTGGATCTGCTGCAGGCTCCTGGTGTCACTGTCATGGTTACTGATCCATTGTTATTGTTATTATTCACAGCTGTGATTCCTCTACTATGACAAATCTCATCGAGCCGAAATGGGACTAACAAATCTGAGCTTTGAGATCAGATTGAGATTGTTTCTTATGATTTAAATCAAGATAAATCTGAAAAGTTATTAGTGTTTTTTCCTCTGAGAAAGGTTTTCACAAACATGACACATGTATGTCACTTGTGACATTAACATGTAATACATGTTTTATCCAGAGGGAGGCAGTCACACAAGAGTTAAAAGTGCCATATATGATCAGATTATACACTACAAATCTCCAACACATATGTGCTATAAGTGTGTTTACATCTGTCTGTGCATCTGTTAGAGCACTGTGTGTGTATGTTTGTGTGTTTGACACCCAACTCTATACAATAATCTTTGACCTGTGCAGCACACACTGGGTCGGCCACATTTATCAGTGGATGAACTCACTCCTCAGATGAGTCACATCTCCCTTCATCTTCTCATCCCTCTCTTTGGTTCGCTCCAGTGAATTCAGGCCTTTCTCAAGATCCTGCAGAGCCTCCTCGGCCTGTTTCAGCCTCCGCTCCAACTCCACCCGAGACTCAATCTCCGCCTGAGGCACAGGAAAAACACACAAAGGTTTTATATGACAAAGTTAAATTTATTGTTTGAGAATAAATATCTATAGTCCTCAGTTTTAGTAAGGTTTATCCTACTGAGAAAACATTTACAGACGGCTGCTTCAACCAGTCTGTTTTGTGAGTTTTAGTATTTTGCTCAAGGACACTTTAACACTAGAGTTTGTATCTTAAATTACTTGTCTCTATTTAATAATTTGGTCCGTCTGAGGCCCGAGGGAAGACTGAGAAAGAGCAAGAGCATGAAGGATTCAAAGCAAAGAGGAAGGTTTTTGTTGCTGTGAGCCTTAATGTGACATCAGCTCTTCATGCCAGATCTGATGAGGTGGAGGAGGAGGAGGATCTGCTGCTGTTGAGCCACTGAAGGTAGCAATTTAATTCTGTTTCCTTTCTACAGTGCAAATATCATAACAAACATTACGTCAGGGCATGTTACAGGGTAAAGGATTTCCCTGTCAGCCTGTAGGCCTGAATGTTAGGACGTAAAATGTACAGAAAATGTAATTCGATAGTGTCAGGTCCAGCTTCTTTATGGGAAGTAGGATTTTTTTATGAGCTCAGTGTTTCTAATATCTGAGCTGAGGCTCACTGAACACCGACTCCATGTTAATGTTATTGTTATTATTTACCTATTATCTGCCCTGTCTTTTTACCATTGTAAAACATGTTATAAAAACATTTCACAATCACAATTAATCAATTAATGTTGCAATAAAAGTTTTCAAATTAGTAAGTAGTTGACCAAGTCCCTTCAGTCACTGTGGACGGTCAGGCTTACATGTTTATCCGGGTGCTCTGCTTCATTAGTCCTCTGCTCAGGTGGAACATGATGGCTGAAGCCAAGCTGGGGTTTTAATGAGGCACTGATAAGTGTAATACGGGTGTAATTAGTTCAGTTTATTCAGTTGTAATGAGGGTTGTCTGAGTCTTGGAGAAGTCAGACAACCCTAACTCCAATTTTTTGCATCTGTATGATCTAATCTGTATGAAAAATAATCCTCTGTAACTGTTTTAAAAACTCATCCCTTATTCGCCCTTTGTTCTGACATTGAGCACTGCTGCGTGGCTGTGTAGCTGTGTTACCATATGACTGCAGGCTGAGAGCAGCTGAGTCACACTGTGTTACCTTGAGCTCGGCTTCGGTCTGCTGCTTGTCCACGGTGAGCTGAGACAGCGACTGCTGCAGCGTCCGGGCCTGAGACGAGTAAAACTCCCTCTCTTGCTGCAGCACTTTGGCCCGCTGCTCATTGTCCCTGAGCCTGAGGCAAAGACACACGGACAGAACATCATGCATACTATCTGAAAGTTTGGATGAGTGTTAATGTTTCGTGTCATTTGGCCTGATTTAACCCCTTTTAAAAAGATTAAAATAATGGATTCTCTGACATCAGTGCGTCCTTCACTGGCAGGACTACACACAATACATGGTGTCATGTTGACTGAGGTCTGCAGGATTCAACACACACCTGTAATGTCATTTCCCACAATACTGAACTGTTGTTTTAAGTTTGATCTGATTCTTGTTGTTGTTGTTCTTTTGTGAAGATGTCAAAGGAAAGTGAAGACAGAGCTGCTGGAAACATAAAGTTCTGCCTTGTATATCTCAGTCATGGCAGCAGGACATTAGTGCTACACAGTCAATAAGAGCTGCCTGTAATATTCCACTTACTGGTGCTGATTAATGGGCTGGCTGTTTAGGGATCAATACACATTTCCACCAGTAGTTACATCCTCTGTGCCATTAGAACAAAGGTTCCCCGAAAGGCCAGAGTGCCTGACCCTTTGGATGCCAAAAACTGTAGCGCAGGCTAAAGCTCTAATGTACACATTCACTCTTCAGCCTCATGCAATAATCACGTGAACTAGCATCAGCTGATCACCTGAAAACTCTTCAGGAACTAGAGAAGACAACTGTTTTTATCTTATTTTGAAAAGATCCAAAGAGCCAAGATATTTAACTATGAAGTGACCAAAGTGAAGTTTCTCACTTCTCGTCCGCCTGCTCCTTCTCATTCTGCAGGATCTTCATTTGCTCCTCGATGTGTCGCAGGTCCTGCAGCAGCTCCTCGCCGTCCTCTGACTTCCTCCTGCTCTCCTCATCCTCCACTGCCGCCACCCCCTTCTCCTCCTGCTCCTTTACCCCCAGCAGCTCGAGGGTTCGCTGCTTCTCCTGTGACAACTCCTGAGGGTCAGAAGAAGACATTCAGACCCCACTGAACCATCTCAGCCTAAAAACATTCGGTCTGTCTCTTCAATTTACCTGCATATTACAAATATAATATCATGATATGTCATATTTAAATGAAACGTCCGCTGCCAGAAGCTCCAAGTTTCAATGTCTTTCATTTCACCCTTTAGTTTATTCCCATATATATTCATATCTTTTACCTCAACTGGAAATCCTCATTCATGGGTTAAAATGATAGTTTTACTGCACAGCATATATTATCCTCCTTTACATTTGTAAAAATCTATTGAGAGTATAAAGTAGAGAGAAGCTTTATCTTAATATAATTTTGTGCATTAAAATATGTTTTAAAATACACTTACTCACTTAATTGCTGAGGCTCAGACAAGTCAATGATTCAGCACTTTTTTCATGTCTGTGTTAAATATGATAAAAACCAGCTCCCTCCAGAGAATCTAAATCTGCCTAAAGCCCAGTAATTCAGAATCAGCACATGAATAATTTGTTTTGAACTCAGCTGCGAAAACAAACAGGATCAACAGTAAACCAACAAAAGAAGAGAGACAATCACACGTGTGCCTGCAGAGTAACTTTAAAATACGACGCACCTATGGCGCCCTGCTATAATGATAAGACTAGAAACCTACTAAAAAAACACTAAAAGCACAAAGAACACACGTTTTGCGTTCCACGTACTGCACATATTCCACAGGAAACACCAAGAAACACCAATGATATCTCTGTGGCCTCAAGTGAGATTATTTAAAACCTTTTTGATGTGAGTATACATTAATTTTTAAACCTGTTTAACTTACATTTGGGTACTCTGTAACTCTATAACGTTTCCTAGTTGTTTTTCTAATCAAGACTTTATATCTCACCTACATATATCCTATAGAAAAACCAACAAAATGTGTGACTGAAGTAATTCACCTGGCTAAGATCTCAGAGTTGTTGTATATTACCAGGATCAGCAGCTGTAACGTTACATGATCTTGATCCAGAGTCATTGATAAAGCTTTTCTGACCCACATTACTCAGTGTCTTCATGGAGCTGAATCTGCGGAGCAACAAACAGTTTCTCGTACCTCGATGGATTTCTGCAGCATCACTGTTAAGTTACTCAGCTCCTCTTTTTCAGTCTCGACGCCTTTCAGAGATTGAGCTGTGCCGTCCAGGTCTCTGCCGCCAAC
Source organism: Caranx melampygus (assembly GCA_019059645.1). Classification (NCBI taxonomy): domain Eukaryota; kingdom Metazoa; phylum Chordata; class Actinopteri; order Carangiformes; family Carangidae; genus Caranx; species Caranx melampygus. The sequence goes on from JAFELL010000644.1 coordinate 10,598, forward strand.
ACACAACACAAGATGAGTCACATGACCTCGGCACAGCAGGTGAGTTACACAGCAATATCTGTCCTGAACAATACAATCAGACACAATCAAAAGTCTTTACAGTTTAATCTGCTCCTGTTCTGACTTCAGCTCCAGAACCACCTCCTCAAACTTCAACTTCTCCTCCTCCAGAACCTGGTTCAGACGCTCCAGCTCCTACAAGCACACATATACACACCCACACAAGCACAATGTTGATCTTTTTTCACAAGTGCAATGTAAAAGATCCTTTAATACCTAAAAGTTTTAAAACAGTAAAAGATTCAGATTCAGGTAACATACAAACAGAGCTGAAACAATTAATCAAATAATAACAATAATAATAATAACAACAATAATAATAATAATTCAATGTTGAAATAATTTCTCTATCTAACAAACATCCTGTTGAAGTTTGCTGATTTTACCTTTTTAACATCTATACACTGAACATCAGGCTTTTAGATTCCTGTTCAAAACAAGACAACTGGATGAAAATAAAGTCATATTAAATAATCTTAAGTGCATCTAAAGTTCATAAATGTTTGAACTTGTTGTCTCTTGTGCTGCCACCCCCCCAAAAAAAAGACAACAAAAAAACAAAACCAGACTGCAGCAGCTGTTGAAACCAGAGGAGTAAATGAAGTCTCACCTCTCTCTGTGCCCTTTGATGACTGAGCTCCTCCGTCTCCTCCATCAGTTTATCTGCAGACAGAAAAACTTGTCGTATGTATCACACAATCAGCTCTTTAAAAACCTCATCCATTCAACAAATTCAGGTGAATGTTTACCCAGGTACTCCTGCTTCTCCTTGGCCAGCTGCAGCCCCTGAGCCTCCAGACTCTCAATCATGGCCTCCCCCAGCTGGGCGTTCTTCCATGTGCTGTTAGTGCAAAACACACAATTTAACAAAATTAGTAAAACTGAAACTCCGAGCTTGTAAATAGCAGATTGTGGTCCTTTTAAAAAGCTGTAGCTGGGGGATGGTATTAACTTCTCCAGTTCTGTTTCAGCAGAGAGAGACATGACATCCTACAGTGCACTACTGTGACAGCTGACTTTGCATCAGGCCTTTACCCATCATGTCCTGTCTAGTGCTACAATTGTATTTGTCACTCACACTTTCCCCGACTCCTGGAGCATCTCCATCCACTGCACCTGCTCCTCCTCAGACTCTGCAGCCAGGACTATGGTCCCCTGGGGGACAGACGTTGTATATTTTACAGCATCTCATCACTAATGGACTCAGACTATAAAACACACAGTAGATTTCTATCTTTGAGCTGCTGGGAAATTAGAAGGGGGTGTGTGTTTCAGTCATGTCCCAGTGTGCAGATAAATTCACTCCATTATGTGTCCTATTTGTGGCAGGATTAAGGCCGATTCCTCTTATTATTGCTGTTTTAGAACAAAGAACAAATTAGAAAGAAACATTTCAGCTCTGCTCTGCAGGACGACTGGTCCTGACTTTGGGGTCATGATATTTTTTTGTTGTTGTTTTTTTTTTGTATAAATTTGCTATTCGAGCTCGAGCATCTGCAACTTTTAAGCCCTCATCTGTCTCAGAAATGAAGCCTTAAACCTCTGTCTTTGAATAATGATGAAGAGATGATGTTCTTACAGTGAAATCTTCCAGGTTGATCACAATGGCAAAGGGCATCCCCATGTTCTCATTAGCCGACGCCACACATCCCCCCAGAGGAATAACTCCCTGACACACAAACACATCACACTGTGAGTTATAGTGCTGTGATGATCTTGTTGTGTTTGTGTTACAAAAATACTCATGTGAAACTCCAGAGGAGAGTCATCACTCTTCTTCATGCTCTTATTGAGGTTTCAGAGAAGACGTGGCCGCTCACCTTGGGGTGGATGTTGAAGAACCTGTTGGTTTCAAAGTTTCTCTTCTCGCTCTCTGCATAGTAGAGCAAGAAGCTGTCTTTGATGATGAAGAATCTTTGTACCGAGGAAGACAATAAAGCAGCAGTGAGTCAATCCTGTGGGGCTGAAAGGAACCAACGTCTGCTCATGTTCTCAGGACAAATCTGATGAGCACAGAACTGGTATGTTGCAGTGAGTATAGACATTAGCATCTGATTTGCTTCCCTTAAAAACCTAAGCTCTTAAGCTTTAAGAGCTTTTGTTTGACAATTTTGGGATCAATAAAATGATTTAACATTAATGAACATGTCCTGATTTTTAAACCTACACTACAGTAAAAACAACCGGAAACATTTAATTAAACCAGATGGAGCCTCACTCATATATAGGCCTGAGGATATATAATATACATAAGGTGTCATTTTCTAATTTAAAGTCATTTAGAAAAAGTGTCACCCTTTGTTTTTACACATATCCTGCTCAGAAATGTTATGATATAATAACCAAATAACTGTCAGCTGAGGTTATTTAAAAGTGTCAGCTATGTACTGATAATTACTTTATTTTAAATCAGAATTTTTGAGTCAATCTGGTGAACAGCACCTTTAATTTCAGTTATTGTTGTTGCTGTGATCTGACTCGAGTTGAAATAGGCTTGACAACAACAACTACAACAATCCACAGTAAAGAACTGAACTCAATCGTCTCTCATTTGGCACTGAAAACCAAACTAGGAAGTCAAAGTCTTTCGACCTTTATGACTCAAGCATAAATGAGAGGGTTACACAAAGTGAGCAGCAAATGGACTCTCTGGACTGGATCCGCTGTGTATTGTCGTTTTAAGTTGTTATATAAACTAAGAGCATTATCATGACATAAGGTACCAATCCAGGCATTTATTCATACAGTTTACTCCTGTCAGGATATACTGACACTGGGACGTGAGACGTCTGTGGATAAGTATCCTGCCGTTATGTAAAACAATCCTCTGATGTCAACAAGTCACAGCATGTCCATTTTAGGTCGACTAAGCCCAACATTCAACATCAGAAATACAGACTGCCAAGTTTTATCAGTCAATATCAATAATAGAAAACGATTGACTTTTTTTTGTGATGAGAAGGAAAATCACTGCAGATGTTTCCAACTACAGCTGTGAAACAAATTCAAATGTTTTTGTTCACAGAAAAAGTGAATAAAGATTTTTCACACACTGTGTCAAGGCAGAGTTGGTTTAAATATTCTAAATGATCTAAATGACTCTGTAGTTTTGTCTTTGACACGTACTCAGAGGAAAAACTTCAAACTTCTAAAAGGAAGCTTTTTGGAGACTAAAGAAAGAGCTCCTGATTCCTTAGAGTTTTGAGAAGCTCCATCAGCCTACAGTATATGAACCTATGAAGCTCTAAGTGAAAATATCAGATAAAAACCACCCGAAAACAGAAGTCACACCTAAGCCTCACCTGCGGGACCACTTGGCCGACGGCCGTCCAAAAGGCCTCTTCCACAGCACGCCGTGCAGCTGTACTTTGGTGCTGATGTCCAGCACTTCAGAGTCTGACTGCTCCATGGACGTCCAGGGCGAGAACAGGGAGTTTCTGGACGAAGACGAGAACATCCTCTCTGGCTTCCCTCTCTCAGGGAGGTGGTGCCAACAGCAAAAAAAAAAAAACCCTATCAATAGAGTTAAAAAAAAATAAACCACAGTGCAGTCAGTCAATAACAATTAGCCCAATAAAACTCGATAACTCGTACACACACATGGAAGTGCATGTACAGCTGTGGTGACAGCTTCAATACAAAACAGGAAAAGTAGCAAACAAATCCCAATAAGTCAGTGGGGTGGAATGATGCAGCTGCCAATTCGCTCATCAGATGGAGGCAGACTGACTGCAGAGAGCAGCCCAGATGAAATCAGGGATGACAGAGAGAGAGGAGGGGAGAGAGAGATGGATAGTGGGAGGCAGTGAGGCAGGGAGGGAGGGAAGCTTTAGGACTGAGTTGCTAAATCTGAAGTCAATACATTCCAGCCAGTAAAAGCTATTATTCAGATTACTGTACCCACAGAAAGCACCAGTCTCCAGCTCTTGGCAGGTATGGACTCACTGGTCCATCCATCCATCCATCTATCCATCCATCGGCAGTGAATTAGGAGAACATGTGGCAGAGGCGTGGCTGCACAGCTCTCTAGCAAAGAGGATGGAGAGAGTGAGCGGTTGGCATGCAGCTTTAACATCGTGAGTATCAGATTAATTTATAGAACATGTGTCAGAGTGGATGGACGGCAGATTATAAAGATATTGACAGCTCAGCCTCTCCAGTGAAATGCCTGAGTGTGCTGACGTGCTTTCAGTGTTATTTTTCTGCCCTGACAGAAACCTCCAGTCATCCTCTAAAATCACTTTCTAAATATCAAATTCACCAGAAAGTACATCATTTAACCTTCAGGGACCACCGAGACATTTTGTCCTTTTGGGCAAAACTTTCACTTCAGTCTGTGTTGGTGATTGTGACACACCATTTTGTAATGAAGCCTTTCTCATGACAAACTGTTGAATTCAAGTTTTAACACGGTGAAACTAATTTTGCATACAATCATATCACTTTGGGCAAAAACGTCCACATCCGAAAAAGTGCTCTAAAGATCTAACTGATTTTTTTTTCTGCATTTTTTTGCATAAATCTCTCAAACCACTTCTCATCTGTCCTCTCGTTTTTTCTCAGAAACTCTGAGTTTTATTCTCAGAAATTTTGACTTTTTTTTTTTTTTTGAAAATTTTTACCTTTACTCAGTTTTTACCTCAGAGTTTTTTTGTTTTTTTTTTTTCAAAATTCAGACTTTTTTTCTCAGAAATTCTGAGTTTTTATCTCAGAAATTCTCTGAAATTCTCAGTTTTTATCTCTGAAATTTTGCCTTTTTCCCCACAAATTGTGACTTTTTCTCAGAAATTTTGAAATTCTGCCTTTTTTCCCAGAAATTCAGAGTTTTTATCTCAGAAATTCAGAGTTTTTTCTCAGAAATTCTGACTTTTTTTCTCTGAAAATTTGACTTTTTCTCAGAAATTCAGTTTTTTTCTCTGAAATCTGTGTTTTTTTCTCTGAATTTCTGATTTTTTGTTCTTTGAAATTCTGCCTTTTTTTCTCAGAAATTTTGAGTTTTTTCTCCAAAATTCTGAGTTTTTATCTCAGAAATTCTTACTTTTTTCTCAGAAATTCTGCCTTTTTGTCTGTGAAAATATGACTTTCTTCTCAGAAATTTTGAGTTTTTTCTCAGAATTTCTGGCTTTTTTTACTTCGAAATTCTGAAATTCTGCATTTTTTTCTCAGAAATTCTTACTTTTTTCTCAGAAATTCTTACTTTTTTCTCAGAAATTCTGCCTTTTTTTCTCTGAAAATTTGACTTTTTTTCTCAGAAATTCATTTTTTTTCTCTGAAATCCTGAGATTTTTCTCAGAAATTCAGAGGTTTCTCTCAGAAATTTTGAGTTATTTCTCAGAAATTCTGAGTTTTTTCTCAGAATTTTTGACTTTTTCCTCCAAAATTCTGAGTTTTTATCTCAGAAATTCTTGCTTTTTTCTCAGAAATTCTGCCTTTTTGTCTGAAAATTTGACTTTTTTCTCAGAAATTTTGACTTTTTTCTCAGAAATTTTGACTTTTTTTCTCAGAAATTCTGACTTTTTTCTCATAAATTCTGACTTTTTGTCTCTGAAAATTTGACTTTTTTCTCTGAAAATTTGAGTTTTTTCTCAGAAATTCTGTTTTTTTCTCTGAAATCTGAGTTTTTTCTCAGAATTTCTGACTTTTTTCTCCAAAATTCTGAATTTTTATCTTAGAAATTCTTACTTTTTTCTCAGAAATTCTGCCTTTTTGTCTCTAAAAATTGATTTTCTTCTCAGAAATTTTGACTTTTTTCTCAGAATTTCTGAGTTTTTTCTCAGAAATTTTGAGTTTTTTCTCAGAAATTCTGTTTTTTTCTCTGAAATCCTGAGATTTTTCTCAGAATTTCTGACTTTTTTCTCCAAAATTCTGAATTTTTATCTTAGAAATTCTTACTTTTTTCTCAGAAATTCTGCCTTTTTGTCTCTAAAAATTTGATTTTCTTCTCAGAAATTTTGACTTTTTTCTCAGAATTTCTGACTTTTTTTACTACGAAATTCTGCATTTTTTTCTCAGAAATTTTGACTTTTTTCTCCAAAATTCTGAATTTTTATCTTAGAAATTCTTACTTTTTTCTCAGAAATTCTGCATTTTTTTCTCTGAAAATTTGACTTTTTTTCTCAGAAATTCATTTTTTTTCTCTGAAATCCTGAGATTTTTCTCAGAAATTCAGAGTTTATCTCAGAAATTTTGAGTTATTTCTCAGAAATTCTGAGTTTTTTCTCAGAAATTTTGACTTTTTCCTCCAAAATTCTGAGTTTTTATCTCAGAAATTCTTGCTTTTTTCTCAGAAATTCTTGCTTTTTTCTCAGAAATTCTGCCTTTTTGTCTGAAAATTTGACTTTTTTCTCAGAAATTTTGAGTTTTTTCTCTGAAATTCTGACTTTTTTTCTCTGAAATTCTGAGTTTTTTCTCAGAACTTTTGAATTTTTTCTCTGAAATTCTGAGTTTTTTCCTCAGAATTTCTGACTTTTTTTTTATCTCAGAATTTATGAACCTGCAGTATTTCTAACAACACTGTGCTTAAATGAATGACATACACCACAGCATTTTCACCAGTTAAAAAAACTTTAATTTAGTTGTCATAAAACATGTTGCTTTACAACTGATTTTCACAATCAAAAATATGGAAATAAGGCGGACTCATCCTGGAATGACAGAAAATAAAAAATAATAAAAAAAAAAAACGAAGTAAAGACACACCCAGCCCAACTGAAATAATTACAAATATGAACCTGATACTAAAACTCTCCTGATCCAGAGTGAAACCTCCCAGCAGCCCCAGTACTTGATGTCATCACATCCTGAATGTTTAAGTCAAAGGCCCCATTAAAACTTCACCTCAAATCTTTAAGGCTGTGAAATCTGTGGTTTGCCTATTTTACCACCGCTGTCAGTTATGTGATCAAACTGCACCCACAGTTTCCCCAAACTTTAACTTTTTGTGTATTTAGTCCTGAATATTACTGGGAATTTTTGAGATCTAAATCAGATTTTTCAGTGATTTTTCAGAGGTTTCAGTTTTCTCAGATTTTGTTGGACAGTGAACTGGATGTATCTGGGTTTTTGGATTCTTAGCTGAACAAAAACATTCACAAACATCCTAATGGACATTTTACAGACTAAACAATTGATAGAGAGAATTCCCAGCAAGTGAATAAATAATGCTGCAAACACAAAAACCAAGGAACATTAAATTCATCTGAATGATTTTTGTAAGGATGGAAAAACAAAAATCAGCAGGATTTCTGACATCACATTGTTGAGACAGATGAAACTGCACATACTGGGGCTGCTGGCCAACTTGCCCGGGCACAGAGCAACACAATCTGTGTGTTCATTTTTTCCCTTTTGTTTTACATATACAGTGTCCATAAAAAAAATAAAACAGTCATGCAGCTGCTGGTCGTCGTGCGACCCATCACTGTATCTCACAATCGCCCAGGGAAGATAAAACATCATGGTGACGGTCCTCTCTTTGTAGGTGTTGGAATGAGCTGACAAGCTAAGCGTGAGATCGGTAAATGCCGACCTAAAACAGAGACCATCTGAGTCCATCCATGTAAAAAAAAACAAAAACTGTAATAAAAAAAATGAAAAGGTGTTTGAGTAAGTAGTTCCATCTGTGGTGATTGCGGAGGAAGTTTCTCTGTACAACACACATATACATACACATGAGCTCTGCTGTGAGCAGGTACAGTGATACAGAAACACCCACGATATCCATGAGACCTGATAGATGAGGGAGCAGCCTGCTTTGAATTTAATGCATCAACCGTCTCATCTTCTCATGGAGCAGAGCTGGGGACATCAAGGCGAGGCTGCATTCAAGAGCATCTATCCGACAGACCTGTAACAATGAGGTGATCCCTCTGTATCCATTTCACTCGGCTACACCCACAATTTCACACTTTTCTTACAATTATTGCTCAGGTGTGATTAAGTAATGAGGCGCAAATATCTTTAAAAAACAAACAAAAAAAGGTCTGTTCAAAATTTGCACAAAACCTGTTATAACGTCCTCCTGAGCCGATGGTCCCTCCATCACTTCTTCCAGTTCATGACCTCTAGAAGTCGAGCAGCTTGCTCAATCATTCAGAGCTGCTGAAATAACCCTCCACCTCTAAAATAACCTTAGTTAACACTATATTCATAGTCATTTAAGACAGTTCTATACAGACTTTATCTGCAATCTCTATAATTAATCATCTCCTGATTAAACAGAATGGAAATTAACAACTAGACCCTAACCAAGTGACAGATTTGCTTCGAGCTTTTGTTTTAGCTGACTGAACCACAAACCTAAACGTGTGGTTTTACAGAAAACTCTCACTTGGTTGACAAACTCATTTACTGAAGCAAAACTTGTTAGGTGTGTCTGTCTGGTTACTGGGGCTGATTCTTCATCCTGCCCAGAGAGCAGGACCTGTGTTGCTGATAAAAATAAGAACGGAACGTCGTCTACAAACTGTAATGTTCTTCGGGGACTGCTTCAAACTTGCTAATATGGCACTTGAAAATCTGTTCAAAGAAGTCTGGATTGTTGCTAAGAGATCTGTACAATAATATTTTAAAAAGGTTGCTTTCAATATCACAAGTTTGTTCAAGACTATCTAAATCTCACTGTGCAACTGCCATCTAGCAAAACGTCACTGTAATGAAATCAGGGTTGTTTGTTTGACTTTTGCACAAGCACAATAATGCAACACTGAAAACTCCACAGTGATCTAGATAAACTGAGCTAACTGTCCTCTGGCCTCCCAGAAGAGGATCAATATATCTGGTGGCATAAATGGACACATACAGCAGCTGTACCATGTTTCGTCATCAGTGTTACCAGGGAAAAAAAAAACATTGTTCTGTGCCTCGGTCGTCACTGCAACAACTCTGATTTCCCCAACATCATTCTTCCCTGTTTCAGCTTCAGTTCTGCGCCGTGCGATGTCCCTGCAGCGAGCCACAGTCTGGTCCACGAGGTCCGTCGGCAGACAAGCAATAAGACATTTAAATCCACAATGTTTGAAGTCTCTGGTTCTGCTTCGTTCCCCTGTACACCCGTCTCTAATCCGTCCTGAGCCGTGGGGTCTAGTGGTGGTGACCTACAGACAGCACCAGAGGAATGAGGCAGCCCAGCACCAGAGCTCCCACCTCCACCTTGCTCAGTCCTTTCCCACCGTTACCTCCTGCGGGAGCGTGGCTGTGGCCACCGCCCCCCACCTCAGGGAGGACATGGACGGTGGCCACATATAGGAAGGTGCCAGCAGAGAAGAGCATGGCCACACCAGTGGCATTGACATCTGACAGGGCCTCTTTGCTGCTCTGAGGGTAAAAGAAATAAAAACAATATGAATAAAAACATCCAGCTGAGAGTTTCTCTGCAACCTGCAACAGAGCCAGTGGCAACTTCCCTCTGAGAACATCCCATTTGAAACCTTGACATGACCAGGTACTGTTGATGGATTGATCATTATATTTACCTGACTGAGGCCTAAAAACGTGAGCATGGCCAGGACGGGTGCTGCCAGGGCGAACACTAGGAGATGTTTGCGGATACGGTTTCTCTCAAGACCGGCATGCATCAGGAAAGATACCAGGCCAAACGCGGCTGGGGCCTGAGGATGACACAGTAGTAGAGTTAACATAGGTTCACAGTCACAGCATCTGATCAGATATGCAGATTATTATTAATATTATTATCAATCATCTGGACCATAAAATGTCCAAAAATAGTGAACCAAGTGACTTTTTTGTCAAATAGAAACTCAAAAACAGATGAGTGTCATTTTTGTTTCTTTTCTGCTGCAGCCCAATAGGTTTAATTTTTTAGATAAATACCCCATAAATCTACACTATGAAAATCGTAGATTTATCATGTATGATATGATCCATTATTACCTTATGCAGCATGATGGCTACAAAGACAATGAGCTGAACACTGGTCTGTGAGGTAGAGGCAGCTGCTCCGAGTGCCACTCCATCAGCTGGAGACCAAGAGAAAGTTAATGAAGACAGCATCAACAAATCACTGATTTTAATTTTGTTAAAAAAAAAAAAAAGCAAGCAACAAACAACTTCTGCCTGATCATATTTGCATTTTGTGTTAGCAGTAAAGAGGCCATTCTCTATCACAGCACTACTGCTGTGATTAACACTGATAAGATCTTGTATCATCATGAGACCTGAGGGTGAATGAACCAAGACCAACCTGCAGCGTGGACCACAAGACCCAGGGTGGTGGTGATTTTTGAAGAGCTGACTCTTGCTGACTCTGGATCTAAATCAGACACAAAAAAGCAGACAGATTTTTTAAAGATATATATATATATATATATATATATATATATATATAAAAAGGCAAAAACAAACAACAATTACAAATCAACTTCTCCACAATGAGTAAGAATTGTGTGGAGTCACATTTTGTGGAGCATTGGCTGCTAAAACAAAAGCACGAAACTTGTTATGTGCCGAGCGTGGGCGCATCTGGAAGAACAAGATTTGTAATTGAGTGTGAGTGGGTGGATGGCTTGGGTGTAATTCAGCTAAATAATATTGTCTTGTGGGGAATATTACTACAAGATGAGGCAAAAATAACATAGGACTTTGTTTTAATCTTTGCATTTGTTGTCCCTTGTAACACTGACCTTCAGTGTTGTGCACATGAGAGCTTCCTATCTGGTCCACCAGCAGCATAAAGACAAAGCCCAGGACCAGAGACACTCCGATGCAGGCGTGAAGCTGCTCATGACTGTGTTCGTGTTTCCCACTGGCACCCAGGGCGACATCTGCCTCAACCTTTGTATCTGAAACCTCCGCAACTCCAACCTGGCCATGACTGTGGTGTCCACCTGCAGACATATGAGGCAGAAAGAGGACAGAGAGGGGCAGACAGACTGTTAGATGACACGGTTAGCTGAACACATCATTACCAGAGTGATCCAAATTCTGATGTGTGACACTGCAGAGTACATAGACCATACGTTGCATAACAGAAATAGACGTCAACTAGTTGCCCTTTAGCTCCCACAGAACTTTGCTCTGTTTGGATACGATTCAAACTGTGACACTGGCAAACATTTTTTATGCTAATAATGAGTAGGTTCTGCCTTTGCTTTGCTCAGGTCTTCCTGACATGGAATCCACAAAACTTGTATCATATCCTTCCTGCAGATTTGTCAAGTGTGCATTCATGTGCTGAAGCTCCTCACCTGTATCTGCATGATTTTTTGCAGTGTATTGCAGTGTGGTTGACTGACGGGATAACTGCATGATCTAATAACATGTTCCTAATGTTCCTAATAACATGCTCAGAGTGTGCATATGCTTTATTATTAGTTTTATGGCGATGTCTATCTTGCATATGGCACTCCTGTGGTTGCTAAAGTCATACTGAAATGATGCACAAGGCAAAAATAAATCTTAAGGCTTTAAAATGACACCTCAATTCAATAAATTCATCAGTACAGCATGCAAACTATCACTATGGTTTTGACCACTTAGATTGCCCTTGAATTGTTTTTTAGTTATTAACTGGAGAAATATCGACAGTAAAAAGTACATTGAGAGCTGACATGTTTTGTCAATTGGTCAAGTGAGAGAATTAATGAGCTACAGTTTGGTTTTCGACGTTAATAATTACAGTCAAACACTTGTTGGTCCGGGCATCTCCACTGAGGAACTGTGAGAAACTATGTTTCTCCAGTATGTGCTGCAGGGCAAACAAATTCTGCTCATTCATTGCAGGAAGAACCGCTGATTTGCTTATTCTACCTTCAAGGATTTCCTCATAGAGTGCGTGGACCCCTTCGGGAATAATAACAGCCAGTGCAGTCCCACAGAGCAGCCCTGCTCCCAGCACAGTGATCAGCTTCAGCCTTTCCTAGAGGAGCAAGAGGAACAAACAAAATCTTATATAAACATAATCTTATTTTTGATATATTTACTTGCTTGTTTGTCTTTAATTGACTGATAACATTGCACAGTTCATGATTCAGTCAATACCACTGATTTAGGAACAGACAGATGAACTTCCACCTCTGTAAAAATGGCACTGTGTCTGCTGGGAAAGTTAGCTTGACGAGAAACACTCCCTCAGGAAACAGTTACAGAGAGCTTTACATGTTAGAAACTCACCTCTGAAAAGTTGACAGCTAAAGGAATCGTCCCGGCCACATAACATCCTACCAGCATCGCCAGTGACAGCAGGCTGATCGAGCTAAAATCGTCCATGGCTGCACTTTTCTCTTCGGCTAATCCCCTGCTAAAATACACCTACACTTTTAACACGGGCTTTTATTCGTGTTCGTCAAGTTAAACAGCATGCCCCGGGCGATGGCTGCTAGTTAACACTTCTAAGTACAGTTCAGCCTCCTGCCAAACATCCACGTTAACTAAACAGAGACGATTTAGCCTCTGGCCTCTATAGCCTTAGCAACGCTAAGCTAACTAGCGTCGGCAATTTTCCGGCTTCAGAATTTCACAACCCAAGAAACCCTGCCACGTTAAGCTTCACTTGCAAAGAGCCGACAACCCGCATCGTTTCTTAGAGAGTCAGCTGTCCAACATATTATTGCAACTTCCCGATTTGGTTCGCACTGAACAAAGTGGCTAACGAAACATCTTCTTGTTTAGTGCCGTCAAAAAATGCTTCCGGGTCAGAGTTCATGACGTCGTCCGATGCCACGTCTACGCGAGAACCGCTGGAAGAGGAGGAGTAGGAGGCGTCGTCACATGCAATAGAATAGACTATCTTTGGTATCCATGCAACACGTTCATGATAACGTGTGCAAAACAACAGATACAGTTTATATTTTAATGTTGAAGTTTTGGATTCCACCACATCTCATCACATCTTTAAAATCAATTTGATCAGTGGTTACTTATTAAGTCCTAATATTTGGTTCTCTTATTAAAAAACAAATAAAAAAAAGAAAGAAATAATGTTTTGTGGCAGATCATTACATTACAGCACTTGATAAACTAATCAATTAATTAAAATTAAATTAAAATCAACGTGACAAATGCCAAATATAAAGGTTTTGATTTTGACAAAAAAATAAAATAAGATCCTGTATAACTCCAGATTACTAATAAAACATTATTTTTAACCTAATTATCAAACAAAAACTTTTATTCTGGTGCAAAACATGCCTGTTGTTCCAATTTTATGTAATTTGTAAGTTTTAATATAACAACATAACATTTGGACCACCTATTCTGGAGAATGCAAACACAAAAGAGTGATGAAGTATATAATTCTAAAATTTGTTTTGTGAATCATCAAATTCAAACAAGGGAAAATAAAATAGTTTGACAACAAATTAAAGACACACCACTTTCTAAAAAAAGCATATTTATTAGTTCACACAATGGAACAGTGCCTCGACATGACAACAGTAAATCAAAGCATAATGTGTCCAACTTATTGCAGAACAGATGGGTGAAATGTCTTTTGCTTGAACAAAAGGAAAAAATACAACTTAAGTTTCATCATGCAGTATGTTTGTGCAAACCTTCTCTGTTCACAGCTCAGACTTTCCCGTCCAATCACACATACACACACACATACAAGGCAGCAGCTCCTTGTTGAAGGAATGGAGGGTGTATGGGCACAAGTGTACAGCCTGCTGAGCCAGAAGGCTGCAGGCAGAACTGTGAGCTAAGGAAGTCAGTCAGAGAGACACGTGGTCTTTATTTCACCAGTCCGATCTTCTTGGCTTCTGTTTCGTATATCAACAGCCTCCACATCTTTACTATGAATACTTCTGCCTCTTCATCGAGAACCTAAATACAAACAGGCTGGTTAGACAAAAAGCTCAATAAATTCATGCAATGAATCTTTTTTGTTCCATGAGGGTTACAAGGATCACTCAGGACAAGCTGCAAAATCGCTGTTACAGTTAATCTGTTCACCTATTAATGCTGCTTCACCTCACACGAGAGAGTCTAGGGTTAGTCTTTTAGCTCTCTGACAGTGTACTCAGGGACAGCTCTACCTTGAACTAAATGCTGCCACTGGCATGGTAACATGTTTACAGTGACGACACATACGGATGTTGCGCAGGTAATACGTTAACCTTGTTCTCCACCTTACCAAATTTACCCTGTTAGCATGCTAGCATTTGCTAATTTAAGTACTTGACATTAAAGACAGCGCGGCCTGATGGGAGTGGCATTAGTTTTGCAGCCATTTGGTCATTTACCAAAAAATCAGTCATTTAACATTTGACCTGATGATGCTGTTAAAGGACTAGTGAAGAGATGAACAGAGGAATAAAAATACATCCTCTGTGGACTATGAATGTCTTCTGCAAATTTAATGCGAAATTATCCAGCAATTGTTAAGACACTTCTCTCAGAAACCACAAACACAAAGCTCATAGTGGTGCTAGAGGAAATGTCAACAGATCACCTGAGCTATTAAGATTAACTGACCAGTAATTGTGAGTGTTGGCAAAACATTTCATGGCAGTTCCTTCTATAAATGCTGAGACATTCTAAAATGGTGGACTGACTGACTACCACACAGGCAGAGAAAAACAAAAAGAGAATAGAAAAAAAATGTTCAAGATCCAGAGCTGGTTTCAACTTACCATAGCAACATCATCAAGAATACCCTGAGGAGTGCTGTGTGCCATGACCTGGGAAGAAAGATTAAATAAATAATTTATAGTGAGCTTCATACCCAACACTGCAACATTGAGAACCTATAGAAAACAGGGCAGGAAAAAACTGAAAAAAAAAAAAACCCTGAAAAACAATTACCCATTATCATATGAAGCTAGTCTAGTTTCACAGAGTATCACAAACCTTTGAACAGACAAAATCAACAAGTGTGGGTTCCTCCTCGCCAATGTATTCAATAATCTTCTTATTTATCCAGGGTTTAATGCGTCGATCCATCAGAGTCTGCCACAGAACGATAGCCAATAAGTCAGTAAGCAAGTAAATCACTAAATAAATAAATAAATAAATAAATGTAGCTCATTCAACCTTTTGAATAACACTACATAACATAGTTGAGTTAATAAAATAGCCTTAAATCCAAGCTTCTCACCGAGTCGACCATAGCCCAGTCCAGAGGGTAGGAGAACAGCTCGGGCCTGGCAGTGGGGATCTTCTCAATAAGGCTCTTTATGTGCTTGCGTTTCTCCTCTGTGTTGATGCTGCCTTTGGCCCCTGAAATTTCAGCACCGTCCAGACCCAGACTCTTGTCGTCATCTCCATAGTCCAGTGGAACCAGTTTTCTTTTGCGAGGTTGCTCATCAGCCTCCTCATCGTCAAACTTGTTAAAAACACTTTCCACGGTCGCCAGTTTCTTTCGCTTCCCTGCATTGAGCTGGCTGGGACTGTTGGTGGCACCTGGAACAGAGACACACTTTATGATTATGATCTGGTACAAAGCTGTAACACTGAAGAAACAAATTACCCCAGTCTCTGCATCATGTGACTGTACTCACCTAGTTTTAGACTGAGACCAATCTTGGGTCGATGTTCCTCAGGAGGTTGGACCTCAGGAGTGTTCTCACCAGGAATGATGATGCCGCAGGGAGACTCGTTGCCAGGTGTGTTTGGAGTCACATTCCCACTGGCAGAGGACACTGAGGGAGCAGTAGTGATTGGTCGCATGACGGGTTTAAGTTGAGGCTTGGCCTCTTGTGAGTCCTCTCCATCATGGTAGTCATCCTCCTCCCCTTCCTCCACATCATCATCTGAATGCTGCTGAGGGCCTCGAGGCGCCAGCTCCACGGGCCTCCCTGACCCTCTCTTCTCTCGCTCCCGATCCCTGTGAGCCTTCTCCTGGTTCACGTCCTCCTCAGGTTCAAGTTTCAGAGGGGGCTGTCTTCTGCGCTCTGCCTCCTCTTCCATCTACAGACATGTATTAAACATGAATAATGACAACCCTCTTGCATATTTCCAAACAAAAGATTATCAAATAAACACACAAAGTAGTTTTTGAATGTGAAAGAAAATATATTTTGCTTGAAGACAAAAAAAAAAACAGTCCCAGGTGGACTCACCCTCTGCAGCTCTGCATCAGGGTCTGGGTGACCCTCAGCAAGAAGTCTCTGCCTGATCTCCTCCAGCTCCTCCTTTTCTCTCTTCCGGTCTCGCTCATCCAACTCTGTCTCCTTTTCTCGGTCACGGAGTCGCTTTTGCAAGGCGCTTCCCCTTATAATTCAATTACAAAACATTATGTCATCTCAAAAGCAAAAAAGTGTGGTGCATCCTCCTGAATGTGCAGAAATAGGGTTACCTGTAGTATTTGGGGTCGTCTCTGTCGTCATCATAATCCTCAAGGAATTCTTTCAGCCTCTTAGCTTCCTTCATCTGATTTCGAAAGACAAGAGTTAATGTATATAAATCCAGCATGTAACGTTAGAAAATGCCTGAAATTCACATCTACCATTTCGCGACGTCTCTCGTCGTCCCTCTCTGTCTCTTTGCTGTAATCACGAGCTTTTTTCCTCTCACGGATCTCCCAGTTTTTCAGACGCTTTGAGAAAACAGAAAAATAAATCAACCTGCAATAATTTGACAGCTGTGAATCAAAATTGCAAGACATAATTATGCATACTTCTTGGTAAGCTGCCTCCTTGTCTCGAAGCCTCCGTTCAAGTCTCCTCCGCTCGTAGACGTCCTCCTCATCATCCTCACGGTCTCGTTTTTTATCCTCTCTTGCCCTCTCTCTGTAAGAGACACATTGTTGCTGTTAGTCTCCTTTAAATGTTACATTAAAGTTAGAATGAGAATAGAAATGGGAGATATAAAAAGTCATGCTTATTTCATTTATCATCAGTGTTCCTTTGGTCTCTGCCAAAGCAGAACAGCAGTTAGAACAGTGGTTTCATTTTGTCATGGTTAAATGAGCCTCCACACTTGGCACATTTAATGTGCCAACAGCTCTGCTATATATATATATATATGAATTACATTTCAGTGTAATCTTTTCACCTTGGAAACCAAATACAAACAGCTTATTAGCTAAAGAAAGCCTTACGCTGAGTTTGTTTTATCACCTGCCTTTATAAAGACTATCATATTAAGCGTCACAGGATGTTGATTGAACTCGGCAGACTGTAATTAAAAGTGGTTGTGCTGAATTGCCTTCTGTTGAAAGATGTCTACTACTTTTTGCACTTCCTCCTTTGATTTAGAAAAGAAGTTCCAATGTTAAAAAAATGTTATAAAAAAGGAAATCAGATGTTGTACTGGATTTTATCAAATGTAACCAGATGTGCCTAATAAAGTGCCAAATCTACATGCAAAAAATCACGTGAAAAAAATACACTAGTTACTAGGGTCACAAATTTATTAGTCTACTTTCAACCCTTCTGCTGTGCAGTAGATATTATAATAGATAAAAAGATGATAAATAAAGTGATTTCAGTTCAGTATGAAACCAACTACCTACACTGTTTGCTCTAAAAAGGACAAACATTCAAAAATTCATCAAAATTAGACAAAGGTGTGGCTGTTCATTCAAGTCTGTGTAGATTCAAAATGAGTCATCTGCATGAACTGAGCATCATTTCATCACCGGCCTCACTGACCTCGATCTGCTGCGATCTTCGCTGACGTCTCGACTCCTCTCCCTCCCGCTCCCTCTCACGCTCCTTCGTCCGCTCCCGTTCGCGATCCCTCTCACGCTCGCGGTCGCGATCTCGGTCTCTCTCCCGCTCCTTGTCCCTCTCTCTCTCCCTTTCCTTCTCTTTCTCGCGGTCGCGGCGCTCCCTCTCGCGCTCCCGCTCTTTGTCCCTCTCTCTCCTTTCCCTCTCGAGCTCCAGTCGTTCCTTCTCTTTCTTTCCTTTTTCCTCCTCCAGTTTCTGCAGGAGCCCAACAGGAAGAAAGGGGGAGAATGTGTTACTGGATTCAAAACACAAATCAGACCATCATACTGGTAATACATAGATACAGACAGGTTGACATCACATGATACTGAAAAATGGTTCAGACTCCCTGGGCCAGACATGCTCACATACTGCCATGACTCATTGCCTTGGAGAGGCTGGCTTCTGCGAGTGAGGAAGTCCTCTTAGCCCTGATGTTTCCTCCAGGAAGAGTGGTCCACTGCCTGAGCAGGTTTAATGTGGATACTGCTCAATTCACGACACACTTTCATAAAACCAAAAAATTGCAGTTCATTCTTAAGAGACACCAAAAGAACCGGGGTAATTGTGTGTTGATATGGAGGGGGTACCAGCAGGAGTGGGAGTTAGAAAAAGACCATTTATTGTACTCTAACATAGAGAGACCATTTCCTGTCCTAAGCGCAACACTAATGATCGCCATTATTACATACTGTAATATCGAGTGCTTTTTCTCACATATGTAACATATGTAACATTTCTAACATATGTAACATATGTATTATTGTACTCTAACATAGAGAGACCATTTCCTGTCCTAAGCGCAACACTAATGATCGCCATTATTACATACTGTAATATCGAGTGCTTTTTCTCACATATGTAACAGGTCAACTTGTCCTTTGCAGTTGCTATCTCTGCGATTATGCTCTGATGTAATAAGAGACCGTTCATTCAGCTGTAGGCGAATAGATATTGGTCAAAAGCACATCCGCTCATTTTCCAAATCAATATGCACTTGCGCAAATGCAAAAAAAGATAGATCAGATCTGATGTAAGAGACAGTCAACGTTAAAATGCGAATTTATGACATGTTATACTACAGCACCACCATATGAGCAAGTGGTTGTGACAGCCTTACACTGCAGAGAGGATTTGTCTAAACACATTAACTTAATGCTTTATGCTCTTGGCTTTACACGACTTCTTGAGCTCAAGGGTCTTCACACACCACAAACACACACACGGAAACATGACACACTTAAGATAAAAGTGCCAAATCACCTTTGAAGTGTTCGGTCAACAAGTTCACTGAGTACTAACTATACACTTCTAAATAATGCCTTAGTTTGGACTGATCTTTGGGTGCCAAGTGGATTAAAACGAGCCTTGGTTTAACATGGCAAACGGCCCAACTAAGTGAATTACATAATCAGCTCCCATGTGTTTCTACATGGTCATTTGAGATGCAGGGGAACTGTGCCAGACTGCAATGCAAGTACTCCCCTGCAACAGTGTGGGAGTTTGGTATAAAACTGTGTGACAGAACCAGTCGGACTTATGTTGCAGGATAAATTTGTTTTTTGTTTTTTTAACGCTCGTTTTGTGATTTTTTTTCTAGTAATCATCATATTTCCAATCCATCTGCAGATCTTTTTTTAGCATAGAAAAAAGTTAAATTGTGTGTGTGAGTTATAATTGAATACTAATCCTTTCATTTGTGCAGCATTGTCAGATTCTGGACTGAACACCTTGAGCACCTCCCTCAGGACAAAAACTGTAAGCTCTGAGTACAGGAATATGGAGCGTCAATATATTTTTGCAAGCCTGTTTCACAAACACCTACACACATGAACCTAATTACATATGAAATGTAAGATGTGTCCATATTCTCTCTAGCTGGCAGAAACTATCTCTACAAAGCATTTTGGAGCTACTGGTGTGAAACTTACAGGTGACGAACTACAGTTTCAGCACTTCTCTGCCCCTACACATCCTACTGGCTACATGTGGGAGGAAAAGCAGGTCAAGTGTAAGGTCAAAAGCATGAAAAAAAAAACATCCAAATGATACCGGGAAGGACTTGATCTAGTCACAGTTCATTCACATGAATAACATGTTTAACAAATGCATGGTTGACACAGATCAGAAACTCAATTTTGCCACAAGGAAATTAGTGAAGCAGTCTTACCTGCAGGTTGTCTTCTAGTGTCTCTTTGGCCTCAGCAGCCCAATAAATGATGTTTAAAAAAAAAAGAACCTCAACAGCATCAGACCCACAGTTCAAACAGTCCTCCGTGTACCACTGCTGCTCATGGCTTTACAATCTCCAAAAAATACTGTTAGAAATGCGGGTCTGATAGCTGTGAAGCGATGAGCAAAAACAAAAAGGGGAAGGATGAAAGAGGTCTGAACTACCTGTTCAACATGAGCTCTTTCTACTCTGTCAATCTGCTAAATTTGTAAACAACGTTTTCATCCTGTCTGATCGGAGCTGGACAAATACCAAACTTTATTCTAAAGCTCATATTTAGAATCAGAGCTGTAATCTCTACTCATCTCAGAACTTACCTCTTGCTTTCCTATTCCATAGTGAAATAATGGCAGATTTTGTCCCTGATACTGTGTTTAAAAAAGTAGATCAGTGTAGCAAACACTCTCAGTGCTTTTCAAGACCTGAAAATGTTGCTAAATGGTGTTTATCCTGCTATGATCCACCTCCGTAACAATGTTTGAAATGATCGCAAGTAAAGCACAGCTCCATGCTTAATGAATTTAAGGCTGACTGTGTAGCTAAATACATACAAACACGCTAATTTCTTCCCTTATTCTCTTCTTGTTTAACATGGGATGTGGGGTCATGAAGTTATCAAGAAGTCAGAGAAAAGAAGAAAGAGGAAGTAAAGAACTGAACTCAAAATCAGAGAAAATTAAGGTGGAGGAATTAAAAAACACCACAACAAGGACTTACCTCATTAGTCTTCAGACCACAGAGTGCTGTGAAGGGGCGCTCCCTCCTTAGGTAATACTACAGGCTGCAGTTCAAACTACTGCAGTGGTTAGGCTCATTCAGTCTGTGTGTGTTCTTCAAACACACTATTCATCATCTGAGGACCTGCAGGGGTTCACTGAGCTGCCCAGTCTTCTAAAACCTGACTGAGTGCAAATGCAACATGCTTGCAAGAAGCTTTTTCCACACCCCGAGCAGCAATGATTAAAATTTTCAGCACTTATGCTCTCCTAAATGAAGAATAACGTGACTGAATTGAGAGCCGGTTGCCCCTCTGCAGACCCTCCGGAAGGGAGCGCCCAAGATGAGTAAAGAAGAAAAGAAAGCTCATACTTACATCCTATCCTCGCAACTTTTTCCAAAGCTGAGATTCTGAGATTCATCTTGCTCTAGTCACCAAATGAACTCTACCATATTGGTGGGGTTTAATCAATAGATTAGCTTTAGATGGAATTTCACATTGTGTCCATGCACTCTGTGTGATGAATTTAGCTTGAGAGCAGAGCTAAAACTTTTAGTCTCAAATCAATATGAATAATAAAAATAAACAAGTCTAGTGCAGATTGGAAATACTGACAAATAATAAAGCCATCCGAGTGGTTGATGTAGTATTTAAATACTATAAGCTTTAATAGATAATATGAAATATTTGAATCAACACAACTACTTTCCATTTCCTCTATGTTGGAATGTGAGTAACTAATCTTTCTGTTAACAGACTTCCTCTGTAATATGGTTGACAGTGACAGGACAGAGGAATAACCTCCATGAGTTATATAAATAGAGGCTCCTTTTGATGTTGAAGAATTTCTACTAATTGATAAACAATTTCATACGTTACCTTGTGTGTGTCCCGGAATTTGCTGATCTCTCTGGATATCAGGTCTCTCTTGTCATCTTCCATCTCCATAGCATTGATATCCTCCTTGCACAGAGGAGAGAGAGACAGGAAACAAACACACTAAGCACTCTCCAGGTACTACATGTGTGCAACAAATCACAGCACAAGAAAACATCGCTCCAGACTTTGTTTACACTGTCACTATGCAAACGCTACCTCCTCTTTCTTCTCTTTCCGTTTCTTGTTGCGAGGTTGACTGTCAGGATCCTGCGAGGGAGCATTGAGCTCACTTGCATACTCTCGGATGAGTACGTCTATCGCCCCCTTCACAACCTGGTCCCGGCGTAGGGTTTCTTCATCAAGAACCTCCTCCTCGTCTTCCTCCCCGTTCTTTGACCCACCACTGGCTCCCTTTACGTTCAAGGCAAAAAAAATGTGGAAACAAATTTAAAAACACAACCGATACAAAATCAGCACAACAGAAACATTCAACATTGAATATCCTTTATCTTGTATTTGACAGGTGAAACAGCATACCCCATTAGCACTCCTCTTCTTGGCCTTCCACTCATCAAGTTGGGCCTTGGTCTTGGCATCTACCTTGACCAACAGCTTCTTATCACCAAGGAGCAACTCGTGCAGAAGTCTGAGGGCTCGCAGCGTAGATTCAGGCTCCTTGTACTCACAGAACCCAAAAGCTTCAAGGAGTTGACAAAATTTCCACAGATATTAATAACAAAATATCTTACCCACAGCATTTGCAAAATAAAATACATGGCATTTACTTCAATGTGTTATCAGTTAGATGATCTATAAGAGTTTCTTTCTGTTACATAAAATGCAGTTAGAAGTCCAGTGGGGTGAAAACTTTTTTATTTAACTACAGTTACTCCACTGCTACGTATCAACTTTTAAGCTGAATCTACAGAATAATATGCATTGGCATCAAAAGAAAATAGAATATAGTTTATATGTGTTGCGACCTGTTTTATTTTTACCTTGAAGTTTCCCAGAGGCTCCTGGACCCTCTTCCAACTTAAAACAATACCACATTTCTATATCAAAAGAAAACAGATAGAAGAAGTAGATAAGTTATATATTTACATTAAAGATGCTAATGGTTTCATCAACCATGGATTATTTACAAATAAGAAAGTTATAATTTCTTGAGGATTTGTCAGTAGCTGTCTGAGACAACAAGATATCTTCTTCTGATTGACTGGATTAATTCATTTTCCGTATGGTCAACTCACTGCTAGGAGCTGTCTGACCAACATGTCAGATGCCTTTTCAGAGATGTTTCCTACAAATACAGTGGTGGTGGGGCCACTGCTGTCCTCTGTGTCCTTGACCCTGATGGTGCTGGACTCCTTCTTCGGAGCCATAGCCTTCTGTGCTACAGCAACTGTGGTTGGGACAAGAACCTGTAACAACAAGTTAAACATTAATCATTCAAGCAACAGATGAAATTCCACAAACATGACAGACAAGACGACCAATAAAATGTGCAGACGTAAGTCTGCTTTGGTTGAGCTGCACACTTGAACTTTTAACATGTGTAAATTCATGGCAGATCATTCAAAGCAATGTACTCTTCCACTGGCATGCACTGAGAGAACTCCTAATTCTAACTCACTGTGGGTGTGGGGGTCACTACGCCCATATGTACCGGGATCATGGAGTACCTGCAAACAGAAATAAAAAAACAATACTGACACACATGTAATGAGACAATAAACACGCATAACCACAGATGATATGATACTGCTGTGTGTGCATGTCTTTCCAAGATAACAATCAGAATTATTTACTAAACAATACTGTCAAATGGTTCTCATCATCTAAAAATATTAGACCAGAGTGTCAAGCACTTTCTCTGTCAGGGAACTTGTCTGAGCTGTCAATAAGCAGGGAAACAAACACTAAACAAGACTCTTGGTACTTCAAAATGTAATCACCCCTTCGGGTCCTGACAGTGTTTGCCAGAGCCTGATCTATAAACCCACAGCTGATATGGATGATCTGACCAGAATGAGATAAAGTACCTGGCGGGACTGCCGGGGCAAATCCCGCATACTGTGGAGGTGGGATCCTCGGTGGTAGCTGCGGGATGCCAATCTGCTGGCGATTGAGCGGAGGAGGGTAGGACATCCTCAAATCTACAGTAATCTATAGAAAAGAGAGAGGACGTTGAACTGAACACCAAGGGAGCAGTGTTTTCAGGGTGAGCTGGGACATATCAAACTCATCACAGTTTGGTATATTTTTTAACATGAATAGCACAATTGACTGCTTACACAGCGAACTAAACGTATAGGAAATCTGTTTGGTTGATAAATGTCTCTCTTCCACGTTCAACTAGCTCATTAGCTTGGGAGAGCTAACGCGTACTCTGTGGCCTTGCTAGTTCACATTAGCTGCAGCGGTCATGTTCGTATTTACTCACCTGCAATCAAGTGTGGATTAAAAAAAACAGTGTCTATTAGTATTATACGTTGTCCAAATAAAATCCCATTAAACACTGCAAACTGAAAAACCAAACGTTAATGATTTGCGTTATAATTACCACCGGTGCGGTACTAGAACCCCAATGGATACAAATAACTAGGACCTATTCTTTTCGAAATGAATCATGGGATAGCAAGGACTAAAGTTGGGAGTTTTGCCCTGAACTTTGGATTTAAGGCAAGATCTCGCTCCCTCCTGCTGGGATTTTTGCCCTGGCATGTGTGTTTTTATTCCAAACAGTCTCCTTTCAGAGCATTTATGAGTAACAGTTGCCGTATGCAACATTAGGCGTATCATAATGGAAGTACTGCACACTAATCGTAGCATTTATTTAAAGTGTACATTCAATGTGTGAGAAGGTTTTGACTGCCAGGCTGTACTCGGGGCATAGACGGCAGAATATCTTTGCGTTTCCCTATTTTAAACGCTTGGTGGTGCTAAATACTTTGTTTTATATTGTAGCAGTACACCTGAAAGCGTTACTCTTAACCATGTGTACACCATGCTATGTACTAAAGTCTTTAGCCGCTGTGTCTCTGTTTTTAAGTTATGTTATTCTTTTTTTTTCTTTTTTCGCAAGACATAAAAAATTTAAACAAAGAAAACAGGACGGAATAAACAACGACGGCACTGGTTCTATGTGTGTAATAAATATAATACTGCCTATGATGGTTGCTACATGTGGCATTTTATGATACTATGCGATAATGATAAATTACTTCGCAGGTAAAAGGATGACGTGCAAAACATCTGATCTCATGAAACGCTGCAATGTTAAAAATAACTTAAGAGTCACTCCTATACTTAAAATTAACTATATCTGGACGAGATCAATCAAGATTATTCAAGATTAAGTACTTCAGCTATTTAACAATGTTGACAGGAATTTGGCTTCGTCAAAAGAGCACATTAGGACATGAACATTTAAAAAGCTGTGTGTCTATATATTTATATGGAAATAAAATCATACTCACTGATAACAATTATAGAATTTAAAATACTCTTCAAATAAGATTTGGAATATAAAGTATTTACAAACCAGTGATTATAGGAACCTTTTTTTTTGTTGTTTTTTATTTATTTGGTATTGAGTCACA
Source organism: Caranx melampygus (assembly GCA_019059645.1). Classification (NCBI taxonomy): domain Eukaryota; kingdom Metazoa; phylum Chordata; class Actinopteri; order Carangiformes; family Carangidae; genus Caranx; species Caranx melampygus. The sequence goes on from JAFELL010000644.1 coordinate 35,699, forward strand.
TCTGACAGCAAAGAATTCCCACCCGTCTCTATAACCTAGATAATAAGTGGAAAGATGTGTGTTCCTCTTGACCTGATATCCGATATGTTTTGGCCGGAGCTCGGTGGGCACACAAACCTCTCAATGTAAACAAGCTCATCAGGCCCCGCTTGGCTGCGTCTGTGGAAATTTCCACCTAGATGAGACTGCAGTAAAGCACTTCACAACAAACATTTCAAAAAGATTTGGCCTGGCCTACATCAGAACGCAGGATACGCCCACAGAACGAACCCACTGATTTCGCGGTCTCCCATTGGCTAGCCCGAAGGTGTGTCATTCACATTGACGTCAGACGCTATATATGGGACCGCACGTACAGTTAGTTATAAACGTTAATAACTCGTTTTAACGCTTAATATCGCTTATCATTTTTGAAATACTCTTGAAAACTTTGTTTGTTTGGATAATTTAGAGTGTTATAATCTCCGCCACTGATCTCGGTTTTACTGCACACGAGCTCATGAATATTAATCAGTTTGAGAAGCCATAAGACGGGCCCCCTTGCAGCAACGCGGCAGCATCCACTGGAGCAACATCTCCGGTCGCTTTCATCAGACTTACTGGTCGGTGTCTGAAGCCGCTTTTGATTTGGACGGGGCTCTACTTGATCACTTAAGAAGAACCATGGCTTTGAGAGGACCTCTGTTCCGTCTTCTCAGAACTAATATCGGCCACACCTGCCAACAAAGCAGATCACAGTCTGTGGCTGTGCTCGGCGCTCCGTTTTCAAGAGGACAGGTAAGAAAACATTTTATAACAACTTTATTTGTTTCAATCTGAGGTTAATCACATTTTAACATTCACCTAACTTATTTGTGGGTGTCTCTAACAGAAAAGAAGAGGTGTGGAGCATGGTCCTAAAGTCATCAGAGATGCGGGGCTCATGGAGAGGCTCTCCGGTTTAGGTAGGTGAGGGGATAATAATGGAGCATCCGGTGCCGCCGTTTCGTTATGTAACCGTGAATGGGTGTGAACGGCAGGGTTGCCTTAACTGCATTTAAAAACGGACTTAATTCCCACCCCCGGTTTTCAGCCAGATCGTTACATCACCGGGAGACAGTAAATATAAACATCCGACAGGCAGACTAAGAGAGGTTATTCCAGCTCTCATGCCTCAGACAACAAAGTGACTGTCTAATACATGTCATTATATATTTAAATGGACAAATCGCTTTTGTCCCGCGTTAGAAATAAAACCAACAGTGGACGTAATAGGTTACATGAAACCGAGACTATGTAAAATCTTGTCGACAGCTTATGAACCAGCCGCTGAAACGATGCAGTACATGGGCAGGAGTATCACAGAGGAAGATAAAACAAAGTGAAGCAGTCTCATCAGTGGACATTGTTGGTAACTCTGCCCCGGGCTTTTTCTTTCGTCTTGCCACATGTCTCGTTTAGTCATCTCGGTCCTGCAGCACATGCTCGGAAGGTCGCAGGAAGAGGATGCTGATTTATTTCCACTATGTCGTCATTGCGGTCTGACTCACCCGCACTGTAAAACTCTCCGTGTGATCTCTCTGAATGAAAAGGCCTCTATTATCCTGCAGCTTTGAAGCCAGCTTTGTTTCCAAAGGGAAAGACGACACCCAGCTCAGCTGGGATTGTATTGTGCTTGAAATAGACTGACTCACAGCAGCAGAACAGACCCAAGACTCCTGGAGTTATGTAAGAATAGTGAGCTGTAGGATTTTAAATATACCTCATACTATGAAAAGGTCACTATGTAGTCTCAGCCCATGCTACTTAAAGTCTAGACCCAGACAAGTGCTACTAAGGACACTGTAACTTAATATAGTGCATAGCTATATAAACTGACAACAATGAGTCTGATTTATTTTTAAGGCAATAAAAACTATGAACAGAAACCTTCTTGTTTACTGCAGACAGCCGCAGGACTAACATATAAACCAGTATCTTTGGTCCAGAGGAAAGAAAAATACCAGAGGCTATGAGAAAGTCTCTATAAATGCAATGGCACACTGTAAGCATCAAACCAAGGGTGTCTGTTAACTACAGAAGGTTAACGAAGCTACCAAGTGGATGATAATGTTGCTATAATACATGCACTATAGAGAATATCACCACGCACAAAGTATAAGAATAATCATGACTCACAAAGGTCCACAGACTGTCAGGCACTGATGGTGATACATTACATATGTGTTCAAACAATAGAAGGTGTTTACAGGTGGTATGTGAGGACACTAGTGCCCATCAGTACCTGTGTTGGGGCCAGCTGTATAGACCAGAGAGTTCAAGTATTAGCCAGGTGATCCAGACCCGTAGCATCTCTTTATCAGCTGTAAACAGCTGTTGTGCAACAGGCGCAGTGACGGCATCACACATTCCAGAGCTGAGACAACATTAGTTTCTGAAGCTGACACACACCAAATGGTGCATACAGACGCCATTAGAAATGTGTAGTTACTTTCCTGCAGTAGAGGAAACCATCTGAAATGTTAAAATATAGAGAAAATTTGTTCAATCTGTTTAAACACGGTCCAGAATACAGTAAAGAAATAAAATGTGTGTGTATTGTTCATAATTAATAATTTATAATAATTATGTTTGCTGGGAAAACCACATGCTATTCAAGGAAGCAGAATCTTTTTATTCAAGGAAACAGAATCTCTGCATTCATTAGTAATAAATGTAACGCCAATGTATCCTGCAGTTGTAAAGTTTAATATATTATTTAGAAAACCATTCAAGTTTAAGGTCTGAGGTTGAAGACATGATCTAAGTCTACTGAAGCTGGAGACGCTGCCTTGGTGCGGAGTCTTTCTCCGGGTGTCCCAATGTAAAATTGGCATCAGTGAAAAAAGATATACTATAGCTGCTATGTCGGTAACTGAGCCCAACACCTGAAACCAAACCAAACTGGACCAAGCACTATCATCTTAAAGTCTTTACAGTCTCAGGGGTTAGTGTCACTTTGTACAAACTGTCTCAGTAATAATACACTGAGTTATGTAATCATTTAATTCAACTACAGTAAAGACATGGTGCATTTTGCAGCTATAGAAGTGAATGTCATAGACATGTCAAAAAATTACAGCTTGTCATGGTTATAAAAGACTTTTTGAATTTTGCAGGAAAAATTTCCTGCAATAGATGCTCATAGATGCAATAAGACAAGGGCTATTCCTGTCCCCTCTACAGATGGTAATGGACCACATTGGTTCTCCTTAGATCAGCAGAGTAACACTACACTGCCATCAAGGCTCACATTGCCAAATGAAGCCCCATATGGTGGATCACATCACTTGTTTACTTCGCAGTCTGCGTCCCAAACTAAGTGGAAATTTTTCGGTCTTTAACTGCTGCAGCCACCAAGCATAGGGTGGATGCCACTGAGTGAAACCTGAGCTGAAGTGGGAAACGAATGGAAAGTGCTCCGTCACTAATCTTCCACTGGCATTGAATGACTCAGCCTCTACGGACTGCAGGGTCATGCAGTTACGTGTTAAGTCATGTTATAGAAAGTAGAAGTTATGCAGTTTTTTAAACTCACAGTGGACACCTGCTGTCTTCAAAAACATTTTTTCTCATAACAGCCATTAGGGCTGTTAGGGATTGTAAAGAAGAGATTGGCTTACAGGCTACTATGACACAACAGTGAGTGAGTGTCCATTGACATTTGCCTGGGCTGTAACAGTGAATCCCTGCTGAGTCACTGTAAACAACACCAAAAGGGTGGCCCTTGCACAACTGTCTTTGTTTAATGACAGCCTGTCGTTGGTTCTCAGATTACTCTGTCCACGACTTTGGCGACCTCAACTTTCGCCACCTGGAGAACGACGAACCCTACATGGATGTGAAGTTTCCTCGCAATGTGGCGCAGCAAATAAGATGCTGTCTGGTGCAGTAAGCAGAGCTGTCGGTGCAGGACACACCCTCGTCATGCTTGGAGGTGATCACAGGTAATTACCCTTATCTATATATTTCTGCCCTTTGAAGACTCGACATAGGACTCTACAGGGGTCTGAATGTACTGCCGCCAAGCTCTGGAAATCATGCTGTACATCTACTATTACAAGGCTACTTGTCAAATATGGTTGAGGTTCTGGGCTTGGCATCCAGGAGGAGAGGGAGCAGCTTGGGGGGTTATAATGAATTGTGCTTAAATGTGTGATTTATGCTGTACCCAATGATAAGGACAGGGAAAGATAGTCATGTGTGATGTACGATTTTGCTTATGGTAAAGTTAGGGTGAATAGTCATAGGTGATTTTGGCTATGCAAAGTTTGTGTTGAACCCAGGATATGGTGAAAATGATGTCTGTAACGTTATGAACTAATAATGAGAGTGGTAGAGCAAAGGTCGAGGCGTATGAGGGTAAATGCTGAGATGGTGAACAGCTGAGGCAGGCTGGGGGAGGAGGCTTCAGGAACTGCTGGCGACAGCATCCGGCCTCTGAGGGGGGGTTAGATCACGGAGAGGTGAAGAGGAAAGTTCATAACTCCCTGTGAGGAGGAATCATTGACCATATAAGGGGTGAATCAGGGCAGGGATATGGGAAATCGACCTGTGAAACAGGAAGGGTGTTGCCATTTAGGCATAGAAGAAGCTGGTTGACAGTGATTTGGGGGAGTGTGATTAGGACCGGACAGAAGATACGTCATAAGACAAGATCGTCTGCCTACGAGGACCCCGAGTATTAGTAGCAAGAGAAGAATTTAACCTAAAAACTGCCAGAGGGGTCGGCTCCTGGGTGGTAGGGCTGCTCGACCAGGAGTAGTGGCTTGGGGAATGGGATAGACGTTCAGATGAAGCAGTGAGGAGCTGGCGAGTTTTCCCGTCACCAGCTTAAACAAACTAGAGAATATACCTTTTAAATGGAGAGCTGGTCCAGTAATAAGCCTTGGTAAGGGCTAATTACCGGGATCTAACATACTGTATATCATTTACCACATGTTGCTGCTACGACCCCCCTCTTGCAACTCAGTCTCTGAAACACCAGATATTTAACAGTCCATCCTGTCCTTCAAGCCTGCTATCGGATCAGGAGTGGCCATGCCCAGCAGTGTCCCGACCTGTGTCTCATCTGGGTCGATGCTCATGCAGATGTGAACACGCCCATGACCTCTCCATCAGGAACCTCCACGGCCAGCCTGTGGCTTTCATGCTCAAAGAGCTGCAAGACAAGGTGAGGACAGGCCTCCAGTGTGAATGCATTACAACAACATGCACCTACCAATGACCAAAGGTTTTTTCCATCCCACATTTATACAAATTACATGTTTTTCATTGTGTCTGTCTACCACAGATGCCAGATATCCCAGGATTCTCTTGGACAAAACCATTTCTCTCTGCGAGGGACCTGGTGTACATCGGTCTGCGGGACGTTGACCCCGGAGAGCAGTAAGTAGATACTAGCACTTTGTACTGAAGTTTCTGATGCAAAGCCCATTTTACTCATTTTTTCATGCAAGCACTGACAAAACTGATCTTATTGTTGTTCATTGCAGCCAAATCCTGAAGAACCTGGGTATCCATACTTCACCATGAGGGATATGACAGACTCGGCATCCAAAGGGTTATGGAGGTCACTTTTGACCATCTTTTGTCAAGGTATGTCTAAGTGTTACCTCTAATATTAGGTGATATTCCCATGAACATTTTAATATGAATGAATAGTTTTAAGTTATTTTAAATTTTTTAAGTATTCATCATTAAGGTAAAGTCAGCCATTGTTAAACTGATGAAGCCAATTGATCGCCCATGTCTGAAGTGAACTGAATTTAACTTTATCACCGTCTGGAACAGAAACAGCGACCGATCCACTTGAGCTTTGACATCGATGCCTTCGACCCGTCTCTGGCCCCCCCCACAGGCACCCCAGTGAATGGAGGTTTGACCTACAGGGTCAGGGATCTACATCACAAGGAAATACACAACACAGGTACAAATGAAA
>JAFELL010000645.1:0-48310 GCA_019059645.1 Caranx melampygus
TAGGCGTCACACCAGTACATGGTGCTGGTGCTGTGGTCCAGGTCAGACCATTGCCACAAGCATGTTTGAGGTGACGAAAATGCGGCGGTTGGATCCATCCATCCATGACGTCTCTATCCGCCCAATGCTGTCATTGACCTCATCCTCCTCCCAATCTTGTCCAGTACACCAGCTGTCATACACAGAGAGAACACATATCTCAGCCAGAGCAGACAAAAAAAATTAAATAAATACAGCAATCATTGCAGCAATAAACCATTTAATGGACATTGCTTTAGTTCAGAGGGGATTCATGCAGCACAATCAGTAGCTCATGAGATCTGAACTAATACTCATTACATCACACATTCAAACTAAGTATTTCACTGTAGCTGTCCCCTCCTCCTGGTTGTGTGAGCTGATCCATCCACCAGCCTCCTCCTGCTTGATTTCTGATTAGTCAATACACATGTGACAGTACATTTCTGCAGGGTCTCTCAAAATGAGCTATTGCATATTACAGTGAAATGGATCTTGTGTGTTGCACCCACGGGAAGACATGAATGTGGTCACATACTAAATATTTTAGATGCTGCTTTGATTCATGCAGGAACACTATAGAGAACACAACCTGTTCTGCCAATACATAATATAGAAACTTAGTTCCGAAACAAGTTTTATCATGTGTTCTCTGGAGAAATGCAAACAACCTGGGGTACAGATTTCCCTGATTTAAAACAAAATAATCAAACATCTTTGGTAGTCAAAAGAGGTGCATCATAACCTGAGAATTATTCAGGCTATGTTAAGTCAAAGTGCTGCATGACTGCACATCAATGCAAGTTAGAGGACTTATTCACTATTCAAGAAAAAACAAAGTTTTCAGCTTATCTTGTGTGTGTGATGAGTTACTGTGTAACTCCCCAGTAGGCCATTGGTATTTGAAACATGATTGGGTCAACGTTTTACGTGATCTGTTCTCTATAACCATGCCCGGAGGATTTGCTGTGTTTGAGTGTTGCTGACTGAGCCATGTGGCCCCCTGTTTCTCATCAATGATAGAGGGCTGGCTAAGAGAAGATGAAACAGAATGGGATTGGAGGTGAATGAAGACCCCTCTGTCTCGAAGTCATCTTTACAACCTCATGAATTATTGAGTGGTGGTGACCACCCTCGCATGGCACACAGACCATAGACACCACAGATGATATGTCCTGATGACACCATGCAGTTACACTGTTGGAGGAAGAAAACAACGAAGGATTATTTTCTTCTTTTCGCTGCTCTGTTTAAGTAAAGATTGAGGATAATGACTGATTATCCATAATCAATATTTTCATTAGAAGGTGCACTGTCACTGTGTGTGTGTGGTGTGTGTTGTGATGGGGTGGTGAATTTTTGTCTTGGTATAATTATCTTGAATATCTTTGAATTTTCAACTGTTAGAATGAACAAAACAAGATATTTAATGTAATCATTTTCACAATTCGTGACATTTTTTAGACAAAAATAATTAGCATTAAGACCAAAAAAAAATCAAGACATTTAAAAACACAGTACTTGTTAGTTGGTGGGACAATTTTCATTCAGTGCAATCTATCATTACTGGTAATTGTACGTTCAGAGGGTGTATTCATGTCTGTAATATAAAATGAATTTCATAAATGAACTTAAAAATCCAGTAACACTGCTACAAAACTGTCTCTGGCAGTATGTGACAGTGATAACACCCAGTCATCCAGGCTCCAGACATGAGCAAAGGCGTTAAGCACCACTCAATCAATGATATTTGTGTTGAGATTTTTATGTGAATACATGTAGGAGGTTCCTAATACAGATAGATAGAAAGGTATGAAACTGTTTATTTGCCTTGAGTAGTTCTTATCATGTCAAAACAGACTGAAGGTGGCAAACAGAGCAGAAAATAAGTTTGCAGAATACATTAAAGAATCTGATGGAGACATGCATCCATTTCACCTGAAGAGACCCTTCTGTAGCAGATACAGATCAAAGGACTTTACGTTCACGCAGGATGTTCCCTAAAACCCCTAAAACTGAGCCTTTCTAATCATTTTTACTGCCAGTGGGAGGGTCAGAGTAAAAGTTTATTAATTCTTTACAGATATAGAAACATCACATGATATCCCCCCATGTGCTGGGGGGCTGAGGTTATCTGTGAGGTCTGAAATAAAGAAAGGACAGAATGCTACTTCCTTACCAGTCTCACAGGTTTATGGATGTGTTCTCACTTTAGCTGTTTATATACTTGTTTTTAGTCAAGGAATATTGCATACTGTAGATTTGATGATTTTAATAAGGGTGATAAATGTCAATGGAATGAATCTGAAATAGTACTGATGCACAGTATGTGTTGATTGTCATCCTTGCTGCTCTCAACGCTGCTTAAGTCATGATTTCATAACCACAATCTGTCTGACAAAATCACAGAATACATACATTGAATATGTTATTTTAGCTGCATTTTGAACTGATCACTCACAGAGAAAGTTCAAAGAAACAAATATCCTTCCTATTTTGTCTCTACCATACTGCACGCCTAGGAGGGAAGGGGAAGCCAGGTACTGCAAAGATTAAAAACCTAGCAGATGATCTTATAGGAATGTAAATAACAGTGATGAATGCCACAGAAAATGACACGGCCACACTTAGTGCGCACATCACTACAGCAATAAAGTCCTGCCCTGAAACTCAACAGAGCTTTAATGTGAAATGTTGACTAAGTAATTAGTAAGGCAACATATCTGATTTAAATGTCACAGTGTCAAGTCACATTGTAACTTGCTCACTTACTAGCTACTGCTGCCCCAAAAACCACAAGACTGTTGAGGATATTTTCTAATGCTCCAATTCAACACACATCTTGCTCGTGTATAATATTTGCGGACCTTCATTACTGATGTCAAACAGCAAAAGCTTAGTCAAGGACAGCTTGACAAGCAGATTTTGGCTACAGTCAGATATTAGCTCCAGCCTTTATCCACAGAGGCAAATCCATGAAGATGACAGACACAAAGCTTCTTGCAGTCAGTACTGCAGCGCAAAAAAGAAGGCAGTGAAAATGAATGCAAACAGCAATCTCATAGCAATCACTCCCCCTTCAGTGTTGTTCCAACTGATGTCCATTTTTAAGCTTTCAAGCGCTGGTTGCCTTGCTTTTCTTGACAGCATTCCATTTCAGGACACAAAGGGGCTGATTAATGGTACAGACAAATGGAATAAAACAATCAAAACTTACCATGAATAACTTTTGGTTCCGGTTTTGCTCTGTGTGCCATGAGTATAGCAGTGAAAGAGCTGTGTATAGCAAAATGTTCAGAACAACCCCGTTGAGGCTTGAAAACTAATCTCCGACTGCTATGGATTTGGTGTGTGTTAATACGATTTAAGCCTGAAAGTGTTAATCCTTAAGATCCTTAAGACACTCAATGAATTTGAGATTTGCAGCATCTTCTCTATATGTTAATTACGTCTCTGCTGGTGGGATCTCCATACATAAACTTGCACAGGAAGAGCAAAGAGATGATCTATGAGTAATATGGAGAAACAGCTATCAAACAGGTTTATCATGGTTAACGAGCTGGTAGCTCTGTTTAGGTTTAGGAACAACATGAGCCACCATTTTATTTCTCAAAAGCCCTGGCAACCCTCTGCTCATTAAAAAGCCCCTCAGATTTTCTCAGTTTAAACCGTGCCGGTTTACTTGAAGGTAGGGGTGCTCTCATCATTTACACATGTTCTTTTGAAAGGTGCTTAGTCTAATCATCAGTCAAAGCAGATATCTGCTGAAACAGATGATCTTCAGGATTAGCATCTACAAAAAGGCACAGTGGTCTTTGGATCTGGATAACATGAATCACCACTGAGACCACGGAGGTAGTCTCCCTTTTTAATCTACTTCATGGATCACTGACAATGATTGTTGTCAGTTGTGTTGGAAAAACACTGATTAAATTCCTACACTGGTGTCTGAGCCAAAAAGATGCGAAGACAATGGTGCATGTATTTCGCAGCAATTTTTAACTTCCAATTCTCAAATCTGCCAAATCCTTCACCTATTACTACACCCAATAAACAGAGACTCACAATCAGCAAAAGTCCTCTACACGCACAACACCCGTAAGTTTCAGTAGCCGTTCCAAGCAAATGTAAGCAAATGTATTTGTATAGAAGACCACCATCCACAGACATTATTCAATGTGCTCGAAAGAAAAATGGAAGTAAAAGACAATAGGAAAAGGGAAATAAAATATAGTGTCATAATATCTCATTAAAGTGGAAGATGAAAAGTTTAGATGAAGGCAGAGCAGGCTCCTTATGGTTTGGGGAGATTTGATCTCAACTGGGAGCTGGTCCCAGCAGTGGGCAGCGTAGTGGCTGAAAGCCGTTTCACATTGGTTAGATTTAACAAAGGCAAAATCTATCGTCATGGTACTGGGGGGAACACAAGGCTGGGGGTGATGATTAAATACAGAATCTATACTATCATTTCATAATTTCTATTTATTTCAGTTTGACCAAGATGTAACCAGATCCAGGATCAGGATCTTTATCTTCTATGCATCACACTATTAAACTAAAGTGAGGTCATAGAAAATCATAAAAAGCCTATCCACCTTCTTTTTCTCCAAACCCATTTGGAGATATGAGTGGCAAGATAACTTTTTTTCTCATTTACTGTCAGTGCTGAAGGAAATTGCATTGAAACCAACTGCAACACAGGAGAAGATTTTCTTACAGCATCTATAGCCTGCAGATGTTTCACCATACCCAAACCCGTGTCTTTTGCAGACATGTGACAAGCATGTTCTGCTAGAAGCACCCAGTACTGACAGCAGGGTTTTATAGGGCTCTTTCATAACCACAGTACAACACCAAGATTTTTTTTTTTTCTGACCTGTTAAGAGGGTCAACCACAATGGCCCGAGGGTGAGACATATTCCCTTCCAACAGAGTCTTTCTCGTTTGTGAGGCTCTTTCCAGCCTGGCAACGCTGATTGTCTTCCTGTACCCGTCGTTGGTCCAGTACAAGTTATTCCCAATCCAGTCCACTGAGATTCCTCAACATTGTCGAGTTCTACAAGAGAAACCTCAGCACAGAATTCAACAGAATCACCACATACAAAAGTCTGATTTGAACTTTTCATAAAACATTTATGCCATTCAGTGCCAAAGAAATATTAACATCTATTGTATGAAAAATAAGAGTTATAAACAGCATCCTAATGATAAAGTGTCAAGGAACTGCAATGAAAATACAGTATTACAAATTGAATTGTCCGGTATTTAGTATTAATAAAGTCACTTTTAAATATGCAGTGGTTTCTTTTTGTGTTGTATCACACACTTTATACACACTCTCCCAACTAAACATTGTTTGATAAAGAATGAACTATACAAATAGTGCTTAATTATTTAAGTACTTATATAAATAATAAAAACTGCCTGTCATTTGCCAGATTAGTAAAAATGTAAAAAAAAAAAAAAAAAAGAAAGAAAAGAACGTGTTACAGTTTGTGAGTTGTAGGCCTATGTTTTAATGTATATGGAGTGTGTTTTGAGTAGATTAAGAGCCCTGAAAACCATTAACCTTACATTGGAGGGTCAATACTATAAGCTAATGCACTGAGTCAGCTTAATTTATGATAGGGAAATATTGCAGTTAGTATAGAAACAGCTTTTAGGCCCACCATCTTTGAGTATCGTCTCTCTGTTGGTTCCATCTATTTTCTGCCGTCCAATGAGGAAGCTAGTGGTGTCAGCAAAGTAGATATGTCCCATTTCTGTGTGGTAGTCGATGGCTCGAGGGTTGACCAGGTCCTCAATTGGCACCATGTGCTCATCACTGGACTTGATGTTCATATCCAGGCCACGGATGACGCCAGGGCGCCCCTTCCCGTAGAACAGGAACAGATCATTTTTGGGTTCTACAAGGCAAGAAAGGACAGACCCGCTTTACTGTTATTGTCAATTAATTGGTCTAATTCATCAATGCTGATCCCAGCATTAAACCCTCTTACTGGCCACATTGTTCTTATGTGAGCAACAGCCAGGGCCATCCATTCACCTTAATGGAGCCAGTAATCAGTGCCAATGACTATACTCTCCCCCCTCAATCACGCTGCTGCTACAATGCTGCCTTGACAGTAAAAGAAGGAAATGCTTGAGCAAACACGCAATGGCAATACTTACCTTGGCTGCGAACACTGCTTCTGATCTAAAATAACACGGTGTCTGCGTAGAAAGGCAAACAGAGAGGCCTAGAAAGCTGAGGCAGCTCCTCAGTGACTCGCCAGCCGCTCAGGGGCTGTATGTTCCCCAACCCTTTGGGATCCTCCAGAGAGGTAAGAGCAGGAATGAAGGAGGGCTTCCAGTGAGAGAAGCAGACCTCTCCCCACTCTTAGCCCCCACCCAAGAGACTATGATGCTGGAGGTGAGGACCACACATGCCTCACTTCAATTTATCATTTTGTGAGGGAGAGACCAACTACCCAGGAGACAATTAAACATTGCAAGAGACCCAGATATCAAACCCCACCGTGACTGCTGCATGAAGAAGCACTACCATTTAGCACCGAATCTCATTATACTTAGGGAGAGGGAGAGCATGAGCAAGAGAGAGATAGCTGGTGTCATCAGAACATCTCTGAGAGAGGAATAAATCAAATGTGTCATGCCAAGCCTCCCAGTGCTTCTTTACCCCAATCGAAACATGGTGGGCCCCCAGATTGTGTCATCAATTTGATCTTATGCTTTTATTGTCAACTGCACAATGTCCAGCAATTGATCAGAACAGACAACAACTGCAGACAAACTTAAAACCTCATTATGACAATAATCAATCAGGATCGCGACAGGTCGATAGCGGAACGTCACTTTCAAATGGGTCTGTGTTCACCAGCACTCATCTTTATCACTGTCACTCGAAGGCTGATGCATATGTGGCACACCCGCAGTTCTAATATGACACGTGACCTTTATAGATTCATGTCAGTATCAAAGAGAGCTGTGATGCAGAGCGTCCTTTTCAGGGATGAAGTCAGGATTTGTATTCATGATGAACCAAAGCACTCAGAATGGCAATGCTTTATAGGTGGATTTTTATGGAAGAAACATGATTGTTTTGATGGATATGTACCAAATGCACAATTCTATATTCATTTTCTGTCCAAGACAAAATACTGTGTGTACTGACTTTTGCAGGATTGTCCATTAGAGCCCAGGCTGTAGCCAGTACGACAGCGGCAGGTTCTGGACTTGTAGCTGCCACTCAAAAGGCAGATGTGGGAGCAGCCTCCTGGCTTTCCATATGAGTCTGTGTCACATGCATGACTCCTGACTGCAGACAGAGTTTGAGAAGACAGCAAAATTATTACAAGCCATAATCAGCATCATATTTCTGTACTTACACAGACTCCAACTTGTGATTCATTCAAATGGGGTAAATTCTCACACGCATTAACCCATATAGAAAATGTTCTTTACCTTTTGGCTGAGTGAGTTTGTGGTAAACACGGAGCCCTCTAGTATTCCCCAGGCTGGCCAGTGTCGTGCTATCTGCTGTGATGTTGAACCTGTGGATCTGCAGCAGCTCCACAGAAGAACTCCCTTGGGAAGGGTCAGAGTGGGTAGCATAGATGTAATCCTCAAACACAGCTAATGCATAAATGTACGACACCTGAAAAACAAGACAGATTCATGGTGCTTTTTCCCCCTTCATTCCTGAAGCCAAAAATAAGTAAAACCACAAGAGGAATAAGAGGAGGACAACAACAGAAAATAAATTAATGGGTTTATTCTTTCAACATACAGCCAGTGTGAGGGGGATGGGGATAAGTGATGGACCTGTACATTTGACAGCCCAAACAGGGTCAGAAACTGGGCTCCGAGGGGAAACAACTAGCCCTGACGCCACAACCTCCATGCTACATTTAGCAAGCTGACACACACTAAGCAACATGGCTGAATGATCTGCATTCACAAGAAGTAAATCTGCTCACCAAGTGACACCTTAACATCAGGGGCACCATGAAACATGCTTCAGAATATATAAATAACAAACCACTCAACCATCTCTCTCTGTGGAATTTGCCTCAGCACTCTACTTTTACATGAGAGCTTTCACACAGACTGCTTCAAAGGATATACATATACTGCACTTGCATCTTTACCTGCAGCGCATGTAATGTGTGCTGCTTGGTCCGTGCTTGATTGAATATGATGACAGAAAGAAATATGGGTTGAATAAATCTATGTATTACAAAAAATATGAATTTTTCTTTTAACTTATTTTCAGGATCATCAGTTTCACATATAAAACCAATATGAAATAAAATGTAATTTACAACTTTTGCAAAATGCCAATAAATAAAAAAAGGTATTTCTGATTATTGACTCTGATAGACAAAGACAAAATGAGCTTACCTGATCTGATAATCCTCTATCTAATAAGTTTACAGACTAGCAGAGAAGGCAAAATACTATTCAGCAAGCCTCTTTCTTTCCTCATAAAGGGTGAATATCTAGTCCAAGCTCCTTCAAAGGGTTACTTACTGAATAGTCATAATTTATGATGAAAGGCCTCAGAAGAGGACTACAGGAGAGACAATTCATATGCTTATTTAAAAGACAGCCACACATGTGCCTCAGTTTTTGCAAGTTAATAAATCATCTATTAGCCATTCAAAAGCCCTTTTTCTATGAAAATGACGAATGAATTATAACAACGAGCACAGAATTTACCACCTGTCTAACTGTGATAAAACACCATGCCCTGAATCTGCAAATTAACACAGAAACACCCACTCATGACACAATCTCACAACTCTCCTCAAATGAAGAGGGAGAAAGTGCTGATAAGAGGAGACAGTTGTCTATTCAGATTCCCAATGACATTTGTTCACAATGGTTTCTTATGATGTGGAGCCCATGGAAGACAAAGAAGCAGCGCTTACGGTGAATCGTGATACTCACTTGGCTCCCGTGGATAATTGTGTGCCTACTCCTGCCGTGATAATCCACCACATCAATGTAATCCAGGTAGGCGTCTGCCCAGTATACCAGCTTCTTGACCACATCCAATGCCACAGCCGTGGGCTGCTCAATTTTATAATCCACCAGCCGGGTCCGGTTAGTGCCGTCCATATTGCAGCGCTCCACCTTGGCCACGTTCCCATAGTCAGTGAAGAAAAGCATTCTGCAGAGGGTGGGAGTAATCACATTATTAAATACTACAAAGGATGTTGTTTAATTTATTGTGGGAGCAGAGTTTAAATCTTTGCTCCAGATCTTCTAAGAACTACTGTATTTCTTTATGTACAGCATATAAATCACAACCACAATATGCACATACATATAACTGCATTATTTGGGCTTGTTTTATGTGATGCTGCATTTACCTCAAGAAACTTGATGAAACATGTTGCATATATAGCATGATATGTTGTTTCAAGCAGCAAATCACTGTATAAATTCCTCTGCTGTACAGTGATTATCCAATCATACCCTTGCAAGCATAATGAGGCACGACAGGCATGTCAAGCTTTTGATACATCCATATGTTGAAGTGCTGTGCATGGAGCTCTAGTATGATTGATACAGTACAGCAGAGACTTGGGCGAGATGTTTTTTGTTTTTGTTTTTTATATATATATCCACAAGAATAATATATACATATATACATGCATTTTTTTTTCACAACCATAAAGAGCAAAGGTGTGAGTAATCATTTCTCTCTTGCCAAGTGAGGTAGGCATCCAAATGCAGTTATGTTAAAATGAAATAACTATACCCTGACACTATAATTCTTATATGCAGTTATAATAGTTAGGAATATAAATTAATTTCTTTCTTTTAGCACAGTTAAGTAATAAATCCATCAAAAAATCATCTAACATTTAAATTGGCTGTCAAAATTGACAACATTTGCAGCTAGAAATGTAAGGCCTCCTTTTGTCAACAAGGATTGCTCCATTGTTTCATAAACCATTATTTTTAAGTTGTAAGTCTGTCATGGGCAGAAAGTGACAAACACTAACAAAGGAAGACTGAATGCAACTGTGCAACATAAATTTTACAGTTGATACACAGTACGTCATGTTATTATGTGTGACATTAAGTGAGCCACACAGTAACAATAACCAAGGTCATTGAGCTGTTTGGTGATGCTTGGCCTAGACTATCTAGTATCTATCTATCTTTTAAAGTTAGATTATTACAAAAATGTGGAAACATTGGTGATTATTCACATATCTTTTGGGACTGCCCAGTAATCCAAGGATTCTGGAAGGGAGTTAAGGAAGAAACTGACAAAATCTTACAGGTGAACTCCCCACTGGACCCAATCACATTCCTACTGGGAGCTATACCTAAGGAAACATACAGTTCAGATCAAAGATACATGCTATGAATACTTTTACTGATTGCTCAGAAAATGATCTGTCAACTGGAGGGATCCAAAACCACCGACCATAACTCACTGGGTACAGAGACTGAAAAGGGTGTACACAATAGAATGAATGACTGCAAGTCTACAAATGAAAATGGACACTTTTGAACAAAGGTGGAACTGTATCACTTTGTATTTGGATGACTGATGGAGGAATATGGGTTATTATAAGATTGTTGTGTTTCTCTGTGATTGATACTGTATTGATGTAATTCCCCTGGGTACAAACATCTATTTTCCATGTGATTTACCTTTGTGTTATTTCTATTGCACTCTTTTTACTTGTATTTTAATTTATAGGGTCCGATGTCAGTGAATGTTTCGTTTTGTGAAAAATGAAAACATCTAAATAATAAGTTAAAAAAAAATGTTATTACAATCCGGCAAATGAATCTGTATCTGAGAAGAATGAATTGACAGATTACACATGATCACATTTGAATAGGACCAGCCACTTAACTACGGAGTCAGGCTCTAATTATAATAAGGTGTTAATATTAGATTAGTGGTTATGTCAGCAAAAGCTCTACCCACAGTCAGTGCCCTGCATCCAGTCACGGCAGTTCCAAACTTATACTTATCTCTGAGGGAAATGAGAGAAGCTAAAACACAGCTGCATGAAAACTGCCTGCACGTGTCTCTCAACTATAGCTACACACCTGCTGTGGGCCTGCTATGAATGTGAGAAAGGATTGTTTCTCAGGCACAGAACACCAGTTTTTAGTGACAATTAACTCATATGTGGGTTCCAGAATTACTCTCCGTTCACTTTTATTTGGAAAAATGTCCTCTGTTGTGACAATTACTTTCAGCCCATTCACTCTCAGTACAAACTGTGAGGTGGCTGCCGGCACAACATTAAAATGAAAGGGGAGGCAAAGGACTGGCGGATGATGTTTAACCTTGAACAATCTAAAATCACATTCCTTCCCTCAATGTGGGGTTACGGTCGAGTAAAGTTTTGTGTTCTACAAATACCTTAAGATTTAAGTTTTGATAAATAAAATCACCAACAACTGGT
Organism: Caranx melampygus; assembly: GCA_019059645.1. Classification (NCBI taxonomy): domain Eukaryota; kingdom Metazoa; phylum Chordata; class Actinopteri; order Carangiformes; family Carangidae; genus Caranx; species Caranx melampygus. Next base: position 11,466 of record JAFELL010000645.1, read on the forward strand.
AATCTGTGACTTACAGGACTAACAGATGTATTATGCATTGTACTGTGTTTAAATGCCTAAAAAGGTTCATGTTTACATTTATTTCACGATGCCCTCCTCTGAACAACTTTATTATTATGAGGAAGGAATAATATGTTTTGCAGCACTGTGCAACAATTTTGCTCTGATGAAATGGGCTCCAGCTCAGAGGACACTAATTAAAGTCATTATAGGAGGCATCTGTGGCTGAAGAAAAAGAAAAAAAGTGCTAACTATAAAAAAAACAAAGGTAAAAAGAGAAACAAATGAAAAAACATGGATAAATTAAGACAACCCATAAAGGGTAACAAGATTTAAACAACAGATACATATATAACATTTTTTTTAATGTTAAGTGAGGCTGCTCTTGGATGCATCAAAGCTCCATAACATAGGCAAATGCAATACACACATAATTTCCCATATAATTTTCATTGTGGTAATTCTGTGGACATTTAGAAGCCAGGCTGCAGAGGACCCCAGGCAATGTGATAAGACATAAATTGATAGACAGTAGCCTATATGTTGCGCAGGGGACTCAGACCATTTAAATACCTCTGAAAGAAGGAGGGCTTGAGAGTCAATTCTAAAAAGATACAGTGTGACTCAAAGAAAACAGGTATAATCTGCAGACTGATGTGTTTCTCAGGGACTGAATAACATCAGACAATGCCTGAAAAGTCCTTTACCACAAATAAAGATTTCTCATGGATTGTCACTTTAAATAGTTGGAATCGCTAGGTCTGCACATACAGTAATTAACATGGAGGGCTTGCCATGCTGTCTTACAGTGGCACTGTAAGGACGGAGCTCCAACAGCTTCCAGTGATAACGAGCTCTAGCCAGAGAGCAGTGGGAAGCCGACTTAATCTGCACAAGTCAAGACAGGGGAGAGATGGGATGGCCTTTGAACCCCAGATCAGGCTGTGCTGAAAAACTGTCAGCGTCAGCAAGGAACCTAGCTCCCCAAACAGGTGCACCTCCATGTGGCATACAAATGATAGCTTTCTGGGATTAGGATGGTGCTGATGCTATACTATAAATCTGCAGCTACTAGATCCATGTTGGATTCCGGAACTGAGCACCCCTGATAAAATGAACTGCTTGGAATGAGTGAAGAATCTCATGGCGAGACAGAAAACTGTGTAGACACTGTAACTACCCCATGGTTACAAGTGAACAGTAAAAGCTGTATACTACATAATATACTATACATTTTCATTGGGAATGGCTTTCTGTCCATTTTGTGCAGCTGTAAAAGGTTGATTTCACCTGGTGACTTTGTTTGACAGTGAAAGTAACTCAAAAGCTGTGGGGCATTTGTATTATATTCTTTTACAAAATGTTCATTTTTTTCTTTGCATTTTGAAGTCCAAAAACTCATTGCTGTAACACACTATCTTACTGATAATAAGCCTTATGCCAGAATGAAGACCATCAAAAAGATTGGTTCTTGAGTGCTGATGGGTAATTTGGAAAATTTGGAGAATTCACCAATTTTCTCATACTTAGACTTTTCTATTCGTTATGTGTAAAATTCACAAGTGGTCTGGACCTCTCGTGTTGAACAGACAGAACGCCTTTCCCCACAGAGAGAAAACAACTGTTTATGTTAAGAATAGCAGGGGATTTGATTCTTAACTTTAAAAGAAATCTATGACAAACTTAATTCATGATAATATTCTGTTTACCATCATCACCACCGTGGTTAACCAATTTACTGAGAGGTTTTTTAGACATTTGCATTTATATTGCCATATTTCGTCACAGCACACTATACATGTCAGTGGTTGTTAGGAAAATTCTATCACTCTGACAGACGCCTCAAGGTCCTTGTACAACCAGGTCCAGTATGAACCTCTGTTAGAACACCAAGCAGTGTAACATCTCCATACTCTTGGCTGCAATATTCTCGAGTTCAATATCTGTTACCCCCGCACTGTCTCTAATATAAGTCATGGGTGTCTCTGCATTAGATTCCTTCCCTCATTCCCCTGCACTGTGCTGCTCTGATAACACATCTGTGTTGGATTATTATTTTCTAATGTGTTGGTTCCTCTAATATGACAACTAACTCTGTATAATGTTTTATTTTATTTGCTTATTTCTGACAGCATCTGTGGTTACACAGTATGTAATTCTTGTTTTATTCCTGTAAAATGTTTTTTTTTTTTTTTAATGAGACCCAAACAGGCATCTTTATATGATGATTTTAAGGGAATTATCTCACCAGCATGCAGCTTGCAATGGTAAGCAAGTTTGTGCAGTTGAGATTTTGATGTATCCAATTTGAGACACTTGTATGAACAACCCTCACAGCAAATAAAAGAACGAGTAAGAATTTTAGGATGAGAAAATGACTCAGGGTGACATCCCCTAACTCTTCCTCTGGGACCACCATGACATTTAGATGTTTAGATGAGTTTTTGTAAAATACATATCCACACTTATTAGAAGGATTGTCATGAAAATTGGTACAGACTTTCATGGCTCCCACAGGACCCATTATAATAAGTTTGGCGAGGCCTGTAAAAAGATTAACATTGCACCACCTGACAAATGTTGCCACAGAACATAATCCAAGTAACAACATTTTCCAAATAAATTAGTGGTCGACTAACATAATTTCCACAGGGTGTCTCAGTGGTCTAATGCTATTATGAAATCTTGATTCTTGCACTGAACAGAAGACACCAGTGAATATGGCTTACTACATTATCTAGGCTTGACTAATCTTGCCAAACATAATTATATAGGACATTCAAAAACAGGAAAAACCAAAAAAAGAATATCCTTTCCTGCCACAGGTATGAACTAAAATGGGACTCCCAGTTTTGTAATGCTGATAAGAATTTTAGCCACTGGACCATAAAAGGAAAAAAAGGGTTTTCCATCAAAAGACTGTCCCATAGCAACGTTAAAATGCCTTACTCGATAGTAAGAGAGGCAGGACAATAAAAATGGAGTGCCAAACCAGAGCATATTCTATAAACACTGCTCCTCACGCTGTGCTCCTATAACACCTCCTTGATTTCTTTTGTTTTCACTCCATTGCTCCAGGCTGACAGACCTCTCTCGGGCTCACTTTTCCAGAAACGGAAAACAGAAACAACCATGGCTCTCCAATTAGAGTCAGGAAGAAGCCTTGGAAAACTTCTATTCAGTCAATATAGCCAGCTGCCTGCATGTCCTGCTCCCTCGTGTGCCAGGAGATACTACACTATATACATACCATCATCCCTGTGTACAAAGAAAAGAGAGAAGAAATAGGTGCATGCTGTATATACTGTGTGTGTGTATGTGTGTGTGTGGATCAACTGTGATAACATTAAAATCCAGAGAAAAGCCATCCTGACTTAAGGGAGATGATCCACACATAGCCAGCTTATAAGCAACTCTGACACTATACTATATTTATCGTTAGCCATATTGCTTTTCAGAGGCTGACCAGCATTTAATGAGTACACAGAGACGCTGCCAAGCAAATCAAAATTGTCCAAGTCATTAAGAAACCAGCAGCTAATTATTTTGATTAAACCCAGTGGCTTACAGCTATACCCAAGCTGTTAAGTAAATAATAAAGCCTGAAGAGTAACGTCTAAGAATCCGCAAAGAAGCAACATAGTTCAACTTAAACCTTAAAATTAATCAGAACTTGTGAAGATACAGATACAAATGTTTTGATCCTATGAGGGTTCATTATGACACAGTTTAACATGCTCTCATGGTGCAGAGCAGTAAGCTTCTTCCACACTTCCCAAGGTTGACGGAGACTATTACAGCACTGATGACCTATGCCTCTTTTCAGAACAGCACCATCAGTGTTATCTCCAAAAAATCTCCAAAAAAGGTAAATCATTTAAGATTTGCTTTGCCTTCCAACATGATGTTTTCCTGTCCTCGCAATATAATGGATTTTCACTTCTTTTGCTCACAGCAAATAAGAGCACACAAAACGGGGGGGAAAAAAAGGATACTGATGATCTCTGTGTGCAGCTGGAGAAAGCCATTTATTTAAATTATTTGGACATTTTGTGTTTTTGCACAATGACACAGGAAACTGGTAAGAAACTAGTTCTGCAACTTTCCACGTGAATGTAAACCACATGCTGTAAATATTTCACGTTTCACCGAGGGCAGTGTGGGGTTAGTTTGTAATCGGTGGTTGCTTTGGGTTTTTTTGTGTGTGTTCTCTACAGAGACAAAAAAAATCCTGTAATGCAAAGTCCTGCTGAGGCAGTTTCAATTGAGGGATGAGGGGTGAAATCAGTGAATACAAATGAATGTCTAGACAGTAGAAGCTGCCTGAAACATCAACAGCTATCCACCAAATTACACAGCTCAAAGAGAAAAGGGCAGAGACAAAGGAAAGGGAATAATTTAAGACCCTTAATTGCAACTCACTCACATTCTTCCAGACCAGTCAGTGTTATGCACAGTAATTCATTTTTTCCCCCTTCTCTGCTATCGTGATTTTTTTTCTTAACAATAGATGCACGATGATAAATGAGTCTTGCAAGCCAAAGCAAGAAATGTTGCATTATATAGGCTGCAGAATACTACTTACCCCATGAGAGGATCCAAAGCTATTCCTTTAGGATTCACTAGGTCTAGCTGTAGGATAGTTACACATGTGTCCCCAGCATGGTTACAGACAAATATCTTGTCGGCGACCCGGTCGACAAAATAGAAATTCCCCGTCAGCCAGTCAATGGCCATGTGCTCCACATCTGCAATGAAACAAACTGAGCTTAAATTATTGTGTAAAACAGCTGAATTGAAATATGCAAAAAACTTTACATGCTTCAGAACCATAGAGGCAAATCTATCTCAACTTTTAGTCCCTTGTCAAAGCCCAATCATACTGGTTCCCACAGACACCACACATCCCATAATACACACTGAATTTTTTTAATATGTGTAACTCCCGGCATGGGTTTGTAATTCAAGTAAAAAAAAAATATTCTGGCACCAAGCCAAAAAATAATTAACTCTGATGACTTTCAAAGTAGTGCTCACCATGACGGGTAAACTAAACTTCATGTGTAAAATTGGTGCAAGGGTCCTTAATTATACCATGACCCCTGAGAATCCTGGTTGACTGGCGGGTTTTCATTGTTTTCTTCTAAAGGACAGATGTCAACAACCTGACATTCATGATGTAGGTGATTGGCATTTCCAGTATTTGCTTTCCTACTTTCCTTTCATAGACTGACATAGTTGTAGTTTTTTCATCCAGTCCCAATAGTGTTTAAATACACTTTCTCTTCTCTTTGCACCCATAATGTGTTGGTCTCAGAATGAGGGAGGTCAGGTGAGTTATTGGGGGTTGTTAACACCTGCCAGTATATGTGCACACACAGCACACACACACTCACACCTGTTACACAGTCAGGTGGGACATTACCATACAACCTCAGAGAGGCGAAGTTTTTTTCATCATATTGTCTAACACTGTCATGTATCATGGTCATCTCCTGCATGAAGCTCTGCAGAGAAGAGTTCACAGTGGGAAGCTTTGCACAGCTTGTTGATTGACTCAGTCCTGCTCTGCCCTCAGAGTCACAGAGCTACTGTGTGCTCAATGGTCAGTGACGGTGTGTGATCAACTGACCACAAATAGAATCTAATTCTGTGTGAAATACTGCACCATTATAATAGCAATAAGCCAAAGTGTAAGCACTCCTTGCTTTTAAAGGGAATGGGTGATGACAGTGTGATCGGTTTATGGGATGTTATGCCCATGAACAGTCCCATGAATAATTAAAAGATTAAGTACAACCCTTGGAACCACGTGTCTGATGCAGTGACTGTTTTGTCTGGTATTAAACTTGTTAAAAATTAAAGACCTGGACTCTTTAGTGGTCAGCACCCATGTCTGGGGTCTTTCCGTGCAAAGTGTTAATGTTCTCCCTGTGTCATCCCACAGTCCCAAAAACATGAGCATTATGTTGACTGGCAACTCCAAATTGCCCATAACTGTGAATGTAAGCTTGAGTGACCTTTCCAAGATGGGTCCCACCCTCGCTCTGTGTCAGCTGGGATTGGTGTGAACCCCAAAATCCCACCCCCCATTTCTCAAAGAAAAAGAAAAGAAAAGAAAAAAAAATCACAAATAAAAACCATGGAAACCAGCAAAAACCATGAACAATAAATGTCAAATATGTTTGGTATTTATGAGTTTATTTAATGGAAGAGAGAGCACCGCAGAAGCAGTCAAACTGGCTTGGCCTGAATGTTTGAAGGACGTTTTTAGGAGAAGAGCATGCAGTCCATAGCACTGAGTCTAACCTTCCTTCAAAGCACCTATAATGAGAGAAAGTGCAGGTGAAAGTTTAAGAAAAAAGACAGAAAAAGGAACCAAAGGGATGGTTTGTCTGAGAGCTTTGAGTCATGTGTATTGCCACTGGAAAATGCACCACTATCCTCTATTCTTAGGTGAGAGTTCAGATAATCCTTCAAAAACATCACAAAAGGGAGGAAAGGGAGGTATGTGAGAAAAGGTAAGCACGAACAGCTGAAAACGTACGTTGTAAACTTTGTTGTGTTCTTATTTCGTGTTCCCGTGTGAATCCACGCAGATTTCTCGTTTCAGCACAGCGGAGTTGCCCAGAGGACTCTGTAGACAGAACCCAGCAAACACTTTCCTGCTTGTGCTGAAAATCCAATGCCAGTGTTCCATTTACACCCAAAGACCTCAGGGGCTTGAGGCCTGTTCCATTTAGATGGGTGATGACAATGCGCTCTGAACCACCAATGAGAAGCGCTGGACGACTGTCACCAGGATCTGGAATGACAGGAAAAATATGGTATGTATGAGTATGATTTTGTCCCTTTATTTTGGTGACACTATTTTTACTGTTGAAACATCAAGAGACTGATGAGACCTTAAAGAAAGACTACACAAGAAATCGTTTCAAACATGGCCTAAACAACAGGAATACACCAACACAGATAAAAGGTCAGCAAAAATACCATTAGAAAAAACCATTCACCATCAGACATAAAAAGCATGGATCACAGCCTCAAGAAAGATAAATAGTAGTATATGGAGGTGCTACTCTTATCTAAGTCTTTCAGACAGGACAAGATCTTCAAACACACTGATTGAAGGAGCTGCTAAGATGTATCTTTCCTGTGCTAAAAGACAAAGAAGAGGCAATGGTTGCCCTCAGGGAGCAGTCTGGGCAAGGAGCACCTGTTTCTACAGTCAGTCTACAGGTGCCTGCCTGGATGCCTCGTTTCTATTGGCCGTATGGGTGTTCGTTACAGCAGGCAAAGCAGTCAAAGTTCTGCTATATTGAACGTGCTGAGCAAAGCGCAAACCCAGTGACAAACTGTGGTGGCGCAGATTTTTTTGTTTGATTTTTTTTTATTGAGTTGAGCTTACACAGCAAATTGAAGTATATTAATAAAAACATAGTTTAAAGGTAGGACTTTTTTCTGAGCCAATCTCTCCTGCTTGGACTCATGACAGGACTATCCATGGTAGTAAAACTGAAATAAGCTGCTTTATGGGCTTAACTGACGTGCCAATTCCCAGCCATCAGGTTCTTACTTATCCCGATCTTCCACACAAGTTCGAGTCAAGGGTTACTCTCTAAATCAAAATGGTGCAAAACCTAACAAGCTCTTCGAAGTGACAACTTCTCTCCCACACTAGGGAGTAGATGGAGTTGTGATTGTTTGACAGATCTGTCTTAGCTCTCAATCTAGTACAGATTTGTAAGAAATAATAAGCAATAACAGCCAACCTTTCCAAGTACAGATCACCATGTGCAGTGTATTTCAAAGTTATAATAGATAAAGTATAATAAAGGCTGTAAAAATTCCATGAAAAGAAGAATTGATCTACTACCAAATGTCTGAGAAATAGACCCCAGCTGATGCACTATTTAGTGTTTTCAAAAAAGAAATATGGACCAAAAAACACTACAGTCCCTCAGTGGTTAAGAAAACCACCTGTGCTTAAGAAAGAAAGACAAAAAACCTATATTCATAACGTGCTTTATGTCCTCAGTAGGAACAAATGGGCTTATCCTGAAATATGAAAATACAGATAGACAGTAAAGCTAGCCTTATCATCTGAATGTGCAGTGGCGGGGCTGTTATTTGGACTTTCACACAATTCCTGCCATGAAGTATTCTGCACTGGTCAGATAAAGGTATTATCCCACACTTCCCTAATTTGGTATCCAACATGATTCAGTGAAGCACATGATCAAGCATGCATGAAAACCATCAACGGAGTCAGATTTATGTTAGGAGTACAAATAGAATAAAAATGTTATACCGCTCACTTTAGTCTGAGCCAAATGAGAGGAGATTAAATCATGATTAATCCCTCCCAACCTCCCTCCAAAATAATAAATAAATAAAATTGTACGCTGCTGTTTTAACTTCAATCTTACACTCAACACGTTAATGTTTTTCATATCCTGCCGCTCCTCATCTTCTGGCCTCTGAGAGCTCCATCTGAAATTTATATTCATAAGCTTTTGCAAGTAATGGTAACCCGATAGTTATCCCCGTACCACTATCGCTCCTTTCTAAATTAATATTAATGCATGTGAGCATTGGGTTCAGTTAAGTTTATGGGTAATCATATTCAGTTTATTCCTGGTAGGACACCAGTCACATTGATTAAAAGCTGCAACAGTGGTGTTCTCCCCAGCTAGGTGTATTGGGCCTCCAGCTATCTTCAACCCATATATGCCATAGTGACAACAACCTAAAAAAAAAAAATCATTTTCACTTTATGGTTCAACATGTGACACAAATATATATTGTGCAAGGTTAAGCTCGTGCTGGCACATGGCAGACCACCAAAACACAATACCTCTTTTGGTTGTTTTATTTTTAAGTGGGCTGTTTTACTCATCGGGACAGATTTGTTACCAGCATCAAGCATTAACATAAATCAGGGTGACGCTGGGCATTGTCTCTGCACAAAATACTCCAGACTGTTCCCACTTAAAGTCTCATGCTCATTAATTTTATCATTATCCTGGCCTGACCATGTCTACCTATTCCCACATGGGTGATAGATGTGGTCACTCCTATAGCACATTAATCTTACCTCTCCAACACTTGGTGAGCACTGTGGTGATGATAAGCTTGAATTCCACTCTGGCTGAACAAAAACTGTTCTGTTTATTATTAGAAATGAAACATACACACTATGCAGATTATGTTGTTTCCTGATGCGAGTGTACCGCTCACCTTGTTTGGCTTTGCAAGATATTCTGTCAGGCTGTAGGATGTATCCTTCTGTGCAGCTGCATCTGTATGACCCGTAGGTGTTCGTGCAGGTTTGGCTGCATGCACCATACATGGCACATTCATCATGATCTTATGGAAAAAGGAAGAGAGTCATTTGTAACAAATTAGGTGTGCTCAAACATGACCCAAATACATAAAGTATACTTAATGTGGCCTCACTCTGGCACCTCAGGCATAATTACTTTTATAACCAATGAGTCTTTTTTGGAGCTGCTACCCTATAAACCACTCTCTCATATCTTCCACAAACAGGATCAAATTCAGGAAGCATTGCTATTACATTGAACCTCTTCCCCCAGCACAATTATGCAATTATGTGCCATGGCGAAGGGTAGGTAAGGCAGAGTACAAGTAAGACTTGAGACTGAACTCTAGAGGCACCTTAAACAGTAAAAACCTGTCTTCCTCACTAGCTGTCAGAAACTAGGCCTGTGGCATGTAAGTGCATAAAGAATAAAAAGAGACACAGAGAAACAGTGTACTCTGTATACCATATGTGTGTGTGTGCATGCGTGTGTTAGGAGTGTAATGCACTGTACATGAGGCCCTGCCTGCAGACAGATGGTTCTCATATACCCAGCACCTCCTGCTTATTCAACTGAAGGAAGTCTGGCCGAGGGCAAAAGGAGAAATTGGTGTGAGGACGATAGAGTAAAAGGAGGGCTCCGTGGCAGGAGGGCCCCCACCAGCGCTGCAGAATCCTTACCTCTGCAGCTCGTTCCGTCCTCCCCGACCTCAAAGCCGTCAGCGCAGAAACAGAAGGTGCCGTTTCTTGTCATGATGCAGCCATAACGGCACCGGAGCTCGTGGCAGGCTGACAGGAGCTCTGCGGGGGAGAGAGAAAAAGAGGATTGGAGGTAAAGGGTATGAAAGTGTAGGTGGAATGTGAGATTACTTTCTGATTTGGGAAATTACTTTTTGAATTTCCTCTTGTCTTGGGTTTTTCAGTCACAAATGCTCCCTTGTCATTTGGCAAAAAAAAAAAAGAAAAGAAAAAATCCAGCGATAGTGATGAGTTTGAATCAAATTTTAGACAAGTTTCTATTATTCACCTAATTTCTTTTGGAATATTTGTGATTTTATATGTGAAAAGTGCCCTAGTGTTAATTGTTAAATCAGAGGTGGGCAGAAACAAGTTGTTTGTTCCAGTAAATTTAAATGACATTAAACAATCTAAGACTTCTGATAGGAAGTGATAAAAGTTATTACCAGTTTTGCCTAAAGCCATTATTTGACAAACTGACATTAGGAAGTACCAACACTGTAATTTTGTGTATTTTCTGAATGTTGCAGATGCTGACAGGCCTCTGCATAGCACTAATCTTTTAACAGAAAGGAACAAAGGACAGCTAATTGTGGCATGATGAATGTTCCTCGGAGTAAGTGGCACAATTGAGTAGTATAAGCCTCAAAACAAAGCTTTAATTGCACAAAGATTGATACAGCAAGGCTGAACATTAATTAATGTCAACTTACAGCCCAAAAGATAAAGGATTGCACTGATTGTCCTTGGTCTTTCCTGTGCTAACCATTTCAAGACATCGCAAAAGGCAGCTGCAGTAGTCAGAATCATTTTTTGACAGGGTGTATTTAATTTGGCAGCATAGTGTGAACTGAATGACAATCAAAGCTTCAGTTATCGTTTCTCTCCAAATGAAAACACAGTCTTTGGTTTTTATTTTGAAGAGTTTGAATTATGTGATGTCAGTGGATCAGACATTTTTAAACACCATGTTATCAGCAGTCTGTTTTTCATTACTGTATCTAAACTTGCTGGCTCACTGACACATTAAGATGGATGGCACAGTTGGATTGTTTGGAGAGTGATATATAAATCTCTGTGAATGCTTGTTGGAGAGCAATATGTCAACTGATAACCATGAGAACAGTTTAACAGTGAAGGGAAACAAGAACATGGCAAAGGATTATATAGCTTGTGAATGTTAACTAACAAGAGAGAGCTGCAATATGCATTTATTAAGCTCTGAAATTTATCTTAATTATTTCATGATGAGAAGAATTTACTCTAAACTACTCACAACTGTGTAAGTCTGAGCTCCACTTAAGTCTGTACAAAGTACTTTTATTGATATTAAAATATGAAGGGTAAAGAACAGTAGTCCCTGTTTCCTTTCACAGCTTCCCAGAGAGCTAAGATGGACCTACGGGTTGGGGGGACCTTATGTGTATTCGGTTTCTATATAGCCCACAGAGGAAGTTTGACTGACAGAGGGTTTAGTGGAAAATAACTGAATTTTCATTTTGGGGCATTTTTTTTTTTTTTTTTTTGAGCTGACAGAGTGCAAGCAAACACAGAAGTATTGAAATGGTAAAAGTCTAGGAGCCTTTGGTCCTCACTGACCAGACAGACTCTTATTAATACCTCTCACCTGCTTGTATTGGTCAGAGATTCTGGAGCAGTAAAGAAAGGGAGCTGAGAGGATCTGTTCTCGATTCCAGAAAACAATGGTATTGTAAAGGATATGTTGTTGACATCAGTTATTCTGTGGTTATTCTATGCTCCGCTTCACTAAAGAAAAGACTGTCACGTAAGGTTTCGCTAACATTCATTCATTCCTATATAAATGGCTTCCTATTTTACATAAACGACACATTTAGTCACATGAATAATGGAGGATTTTGAACTACGTTTGAAAATTAGCATTTTCCCTCAATTGATCATAATTGGGAATAGAAGTCTTTTTTGCTGATGTGCGTGAAAAAAAAAAGTAGCTGTTATGCGAGTCAATTTATCAAGTGATATCTCCTTTTTGAGGGGGCTTTTAAACCTGCAAACATGTTTGCTGCTCATTTTGATTGGGAAATACCACAGTGGCACCATTTTTGTAATCATCCGTCAAAAGAGCTTAGAGATGTTGTCAGGGGGCAAATTGTTGCAGCCGCAGAAACTATAAGAAACCGAGCACAAAATGAAAGTTTCCAACAATTTAACACGGACAGATTTTCACAAACACAGCCATTTTCACTGCCATCAAGACTGACCTTAAGTCACCTCAAAGAAGCATATTTTCTAGAAGAAGAAGAGCAACCACCAATCAAGTCAGAGAGGTTAGTGAGAGCCTAAAATGATGGTGTTAAAGTCTGCAATGAGCTCTGCTGTTCAACGTCTGGCTGCTGCTGCTACAGAGTTTACAGCAGTTCTATGAACCTGGAGATGCGTCCCAGTCTCCTAAACTTTACTTTCACTTTTAACTAATTTGCATTGGTTAATAGGTTTTGTAGGAAATGCAATGTTGTTAGATTATGTTTTAAGTGAAAACATTTTGTGGATGGGCGCCAGGGTTTATCTCAGTCCATGTTAAGGCACAATGCAATAATGTATTTTTTTGGGGGGGTCAAACTTCTTCAAAATCAAAGTGCCTATTCACACATCCTGCCTGACAACTCTCTCTAAGTCCATCTGTGAGCCTGTGGTAAAAATAGGAGCTCTAATGTCACTCTGTACTTGAGTTGTTTTGATTTGAAGAGATGAAAACAGTGCACCTCAGAAAACAAACACACCAACAATACATACTGTAAGCACTCAGGAGTACAGACAACAGACACTCTCAAACCCACAATTTTAAAGTGCATTTTCAGCTCAATTTAACAAGACATCATTAAAGTTTTACCCTGTGAGAATGAAAGTAACAGTCTGTTGCCTCACTGTTAAAACATTTTAATATACTCACACAATGTGGTGCTGATTATGACGTAACAACTGCATCTATCTTGCACTATTCAGCTCTAATACCCATGTTACCTAGTAATTACATTACATGGGTGGACTAAATTAGAAATAGGCAGTAGAGAAACAACACACACACAACACATTTCATTTCATCTGAGATTACTCTCTCTCTCTCTCTCTCTCTCTCTCTCTCTCTCTCTCTCTCTCTCTCAGGCCAACTGAGGTCTGAGTTATAAGAACAACTTACTTTTATTCACCCTGTTAGACTTACTGCCTGTTTCTATCATTGGGTTGGACTTTCATTCGACTGGATGCCACCAAAGTGTTGTGCTATTTTGCATCTGCAACTAACAATGCCAGTAGACAGCAGACATAATGACAATGAGAGCTCAAAGGTGGTAACTTTGGTCGACATGATGAGCAATAGTACTGTAGTCGCATGTACATATGTTACAAGCTGTGATGCTGAATTCAAACCACACTGAACACCTCATGCAGAAAATGAGGATGTGTTTTAGTTATTATTGGGTTCTGTGGAGTGAGACTGATGGGCACAACAGGACGGACTTCAGAGCAGCACTGGTGTGGAGTAATGGACAGCTCCACGGTGGAATGTTAAACCAATCAGGGAAAGAAATGTAGGTTGAAAATCACAGAATTACACAAAGACCAGCATGCCAGAAAAGTTTTTGTGCGCTTGGGTAGACACATTGTAATGCTATCTTTCTGAGTAATTAGCATTTGAATGCTTCAGTATAAACAGACTTTATCTGCTCCTTCTGACTGTCATAAACTTTCAATGCACTTTGTGTCAATCAAATCAATGAAAAGCAATTGCTTCATTCCTAACTGGCTGCCTGTTGATCTACACCCTTTCTGTCCAATCTGCCCATTGATTCTAATTCCTATAAGACAGAGCCAGAAAAAGGAATTAAAAGTGCAAGGAAACTGACTAAATGCTGATAACAATGATAAAAAACTTCTGCTCCAACTAAGATTAAAAAACAAACAAACCAAAAAAAACCCCCCAAAAACTCTATATATGGATACATCCCTATTTTACACAAATATCAACAAAACTTTCAGCATCGCTTCATGTACAAAAATATTACAGATCACACATGCCGATAAAAATGTGTATTTCAAATGTTGGCTGGTAATGTATTTTGAAGCAATAGGTGTTTTCTAAAAAAAAAAAAAAAAAATCATCAGCTCCTGACAGACAGGTCACAAGCCAGTGCTGATCCAACCAGCTCTGTTTACTCCTTTGAAAGCTTGTGTGTAGACCTCATGTGACCTGTGCATTATAATTCATTGCGTGGTAACAGTAACCAGCACACTTCCCTGTTGTGAAGGAGTATGCAAAATGACTACATGCTGGGCTGGAGACATTCAGAACTAATCCTTATATCTGTTCAAAGACGCCAGATGATCAGCTTTCCCTCTTGGCAAACACGCAGTGCTGCAGGGATTGTATGTCTGTCACTGAGCCTGCTTGATGCTTTTCACATATCTAAATGCTACCTTTGAGAATCATGAGACAATAGAGAACAGCATTTAGTGGTGTTGATACTATTGTCTGCGAATGTGTTTTATATTGAGGAGATATCCTTTGTGGACAATAGATTTTCATGTTTCTGAAACCAATAATATCTCTTTCTAATTATTAAATAGTGGAAATAATGAAAAATCAGACCCTCAACCTTATCTGTCATAAATGGTTCTTTCATACTGTCCACAATGCCACCTTCTGTAAATGTGAGCCTTGGCAAGGAGAGAGTATCTTGAATTTCAAATTGAAGCTGCAAAGTTGAGATACACAATATTAAATTGCACAATAATCTTCTCCTTAAGGTGAAAGGACTGGTCAGAGCACAGGCACCAGTTCTTGTGACCTGCTGAACAAAGGGTATAAAACAGCAAACATGTCGAGCATAACTGGCCAACACCCTTTGTGTCACAATGCAGGAAAACTGGATGTTGTAAAATGTTTGAATTATTGAAATGTGCTGTTAAATGCTACTCACTTTTAGCACAGATGCATATGTATTCACATCAGTAAACCCAGTCTAATTTGCAGTCTACTGCATTGTAATTTGCTATAATCACACGTATCAGCTGAGTGAATACAGCTATTCTATTTGTTTGTTTGTGTTTTCACCTTTACATTTTTTAAGGTTCCACTGCTTTGTTGTTTGGGTATTGAGAAAGTTATCACTCCATAAAATGCAGTCAGTGATAGAAGTGATGTATAGAAGTCAGAAACAGGCAATCTCTAGGTTTTGCACAATTCTTGACATTTGATCCTATAAGACATTACCTGCCTTGGTTAGATTGGGATCACTACTTTATTTTTGGAAAGTAAAATGTAATAATGATAACAGAAAGAATGATTTATTTCAGGGTTTGTTTCTTTCATCACTTTCCCAGAGTGTCAGAGGTTTATATCCACTTCACTACAAATAATTATTCTTCACCATGATACTTGAAAAGTAGCTCATGTGCCTCTAATTTTCTGGATCATCTTTGAGATGTTTCTTCACACTTCTACACACAAATTCAACTGATTGGGTGTAACATGGAAAGGGTCACACTTTTCTACACAACAACAATCTCACCTCTCCCAGTGCATGTGAGAGCATAAACCGTTTTTCATGGTCTCATTTAACCAAGATTTCAATTCTGGGACATGATGCTTACTATTGGTTTGAATTAAAATCCCTGACCACTGGTCACAGGTTATAGTAAAATAACTCCACTTTACTCAGGAAAGTATGCTTTATTCACTGCTCATTTTGGCCTATTCATAGCATTGCAAAACTACAGTAGTGTTGATTTTCTGTCTGTTTGAGATAGAAATTGGACATTCTAGCAGACTACTTGAGCTGAATTTTCTAAAGGCCATCCACATTCAGTCACACAGATGGTAGAGAATGAATGGTGAGTGTGGCATTGATCCTTTGCCAATACAAACAAGGAGTCACACCATGGGCAAGAAAATACCAACCCAAGGCTAACAGTCAGATTGCCCCATCTGGTCTAATTATGGCTTCCCTTTAGGGATGGCTCTGGCCTTTGTCTGTGAATAGCCAGCTTTATCCCCAAACCCTGTTTGTAGTCAAAGCCTGTGTTTAATGTGGGACCAAATTGAGATGCAAACCCAACACAGAAGGTACACCCTAGGACCTTTAATGAGTTGCAATTTCAGTATATAAATTAGAAGCTTAACCCATTCTCTAGGACTGCAGCGACGGTTGGTATCCTCTGGGTGGTATGAAAGACAAGATTGATTCAACAACGATGAAATTGGGTCACATATTCTCTAGTGTCCAAACATTCAAGTATTGTGTACAGGGAAATATTATTTCTATAAGATGTGGTATGATCGCAGTGACACAATTTATTGATAAGTCTTTAGACGGTTATCTGAGATGCTTAAGTATGTCAGCTTTGATGTGTCGTGGAGCTGTCCGGGTGGTCTTGGAGGTACAATTTTCCCTAGAAATTGAGAGCTACATGCACATATACATGTACTTTTCAAAAAAAATGTAATCCTGTAGCTCAAACTAGGGCTCAAAAGTGACAGTAAATGTTGTTAATCCCTCAAAGCACAATTTGCTGAGGGATTCCAGAACTGGTGCACTGCCAGGCTTCTGACATGCCCTTAAATATTGGAAGAAACATCATGGGTGTGGGTGTAGAAATCTTCCAGCAAACAATGAAATTTTAATTCTAACCACTCCTGAGGAAGAAAATCCGCTGTAATAGGATTTGATGACACCAGATTGTTTCCTCATATTAGGGGAAGTAATGATATGAGTGACAATATCTTTCCAGACTGTGGAACAACAAAGTAAGATGCATGAAATATTGATTGCCAGTGTCTGCTGTTGTTTGTGTTGCTGTAGGTGTGTAGTGGCAGTCAGTCGTAACCAGTGTTACCAGGATAACAAAACTTGAATATTTCAACTTCCCAGCAAAGCAAAAATTGGACGGAGACTTTAAAATTAGATGAGCGTGATAAAATAATCTGAGAAATGACCCTCAAGTTATAAGATGCCTCCATAACAAAAGCTGATATAATAAATAAAACACTATTAGAAATTACAGCCTCATCTTCTCTTGTAAAGTGACTGCAGTGAGGTAGAATAACACACTAAAAGCACAGCACATTACAGTGTAGCACCGGAGAGAGGAAAGTGATCACTTTGACTACTTACTGCAAATGTTCCATCCATTAGAGGGGCAAAAATTTAATAAATATGCTAATATGTTACAGTCTACAAGGCTGGTTGGCAGCACATTTTCAACCTACTGCGAAACACTGGAAAAAATAGTGAGCTGTATTCATAGTCATTTCTGGAAAAAAGGAGCATCACTTATGACAGGCACCTTTACTCAATGTTTGTTAGAGATGTCACGAAAAGTTAATCAAGTAGACAACTGGATGTTGTTCAGAAACAGGTAAGTCGCATGTTTGACATGGATTTTTCACAGGCTTTACCATAAGAACTGCATAGTTCCTGTAATATTTTTTGCATCAGAAGTCACTCATAAAGTGATGACTGAAAAATATATAAATATATATTTTCATTCTATTTTTCACCACTGTATAATTTTGAACCTCAAATAGCTTAAGTCAGTGTCTTTTCCACAGAGGGCAGACATGTTGCTTTTGACAACTTGTACTGTGACATGGAAATCATTACCATATACAAGTTCAGATTACCCTTCCATGGCAGAAACAGAGTCACATATTTTGGACCCAAACATATTAGAGAGCTTGCCAAAACATAGTGCTAGGATAGGCTGCTGCACCTCATCACTGTAACACTCAACAGCATTCAGGGATTTATTTTTGCTGAAGGTTTTCTGTTGCAGAGTGGCACATGCTGACAGTGAAAGTCCAATCAAATATGTAATCACAGGCAACTATACTCTCTAGAAAGAAATTTGTTACAGAGCTTGTTTGTCCCTCTATAGCGCTCAGGTTTCAGGGGAGATCACCAGCACTGCAGTAAAAGAAAGTATCTCATCAGAGAATGGGTGCAATCAGAACTATAGTGGTGACGTCAAAGACACAACCTAATCTGTCTTCATCTCTATAAAATCCAAGTAAAAAAAAAAAAAAGAAAAACTCTCAAGTTCCGTTTAGCCGTCTCAAAGATAAGTTCAATTACAGATATATAGTCCTCTTTTCAGGATAACCAAAGCCTTTTGGAATGACAGACCACACAGATGTGAAGAGTTGCAGTCAAGATGGATTATACATGAAGAAAGAGGGAAACAGTGGGTTAACAGTTGAGCTGTACATTATCAACAAAATGTTAACTTGAAATGATCTTTCCAGCAATTATTTATCTGAACAAAATCAGAGACAGTGCGGTTTATTATTGTTGAGGGTCTCCTCACTCAGAAGGCTTTACTGGAAACACTGACCAATACAGTAGGCTATATCCCCCCTCCATTATGAAAGGTATGTTGTAAAAGTGAGTGACCTTAAAATTAAAAAGATAATAATACTGTAAATATATTAATTGTTAAAGTTCAATATTAATCCATTTGCAACTGCTGGTCAATCATGTCTGACAATGACACCTGATGCTGTTGACAGCTGTACTGTATACTGTAGGCTGAAAGGAAACACTGCTTCTTATCACCTAATCATGGCGGTCTTAATTCCAGTCATTTATGTTGTTGGGTAGAACTATGATATAATGTTCCTTAATAGTGTTACAAAAAGATTCTGTAATCTAAAATATGTTCAGCTGCCCTCTGAAACACATACACGTCTAGCACTCTAGCACAAAAGACAAACCTAAACAAAACAAAAATAAACCTATCGGTGTAAAATAAGTTGCTGAATACTCTCAAAACCAGACAGATCAAAAAAAAAAAAAAGGCTGAAACAGGAAAATAGTGTAATGGTTCAACCTGAAAAATATATATATATATTTTTTAAATGTCACAATACTACATGTAACCCAGTGCTGAATTGAACCAACAAGGAATGGCAAAAAAAAAAAAAATCAAAACTCGCAAGCAATAATTTTCACTCATGCCACTTATAGGGAAATAAGAGGAAGCAAATTCTTCAGAAGAGGGACATAAAATAGTAAAATGACATTTAAGGACTCTGGGAAAAAAAAAGAAAAGAAAATCAAAGAAAAGAAAAGAAAAAAGGCTGAGTAGCCAGTATAAAAGGCAAGGTTCAGCATGTAAAGGCAGCTGGCAAGAAAACAGATCAAGTTATTAATAGTAGATGATAATTAAGAGATTGTGCAGCAGATATGTTATATCTTTGATGAGTTGTTGGGAGAATTAATTCAGCTGTAAAGGTTGTTTGAAAAAAGAGAAATTAATCAGATGCAGTAGCAGATGGCAAAGATTTGCTGAAGCCAAAGAATTTCAAAATTTGGTGCAGAAATGGCTCACCAGGGCAACAAAGAAGATGAACAAGACTGTACATTCGGCTGTTATAGTAAGCAATGTCAGGAAGTTAAGTAGACATACTGTAGTGGATCTTCCTCTGCATCAGAGAGGTGTAAAGCTGAAGCCCAGAGGGGAACATTAATTGCTGAAGCAGAGGGTTTTGAAACTTTCTCTTAAAAGGGGGGAGGCTGAGCTATTTCACCATTGGACATGACGGCACTGACACAGAGGAGGATGCTGACAAAGATGAAAGCCTCGATCGTTTATGAATATCTTTAATAGCCTATGTAAAGAAGTGGTTTTGAAGCAACTTGAAGACAAGCCAACATTACAAGTGACCCACTGTTTGGGAATATATGCAACACCTTGATCAAGAAGGATAAGAGGACTTTATCAGATGAGCAGCTTCACCACTGTAGTAACAACATTGCCAGCATAAAGCCTTGCAGCCCAATCAGTTGCAAATGGACAAAACAAGTTGTGTCTATCGTTTGAAAACGTCCACATGATTATAGATTGTAAAGAGCTGCGTAAGATGAAATCATCACACGAATTTTGCAGGCTTTTTGCTCTGGGTGTGTGAACAAAGGTTACTAATCAAGGGTCGTAGGAAAAGGCTCAAGTGTGAGTGTGTACACGCAAACACTGAACCATCTTGCAAGTTGAAAAAAATAAATGTGAAGGTCTGCACTGAGCCAGTGGCACAACTAAACACAGTTTGCTTAGAGAAGCCTAGAACCAAGCTATTTCACCGAAACAAATTACATCAGAAGGTTTGAAGACAAAGAATTGTGTAATATAGGATTAACCAAGCAATACTGAGGAGCTTTGCTTGAAAAGGTTGCACCTAAAATAATGGAGCAGTGACAGGAGATTAACTACAGAGCTGACTGACCACATACTGTTAAAAGAGGGTGGGATGGATGCTTAGTGGAAATCTTGGCGCCAACGTAGAACCAAAAGTTATGCATATTATGTCCACAACAGCCTGGCTGATTATTTGACATATATCATATACTTCTGAGAACTTCAGAGAAACTATTAAACTTTAAACTTTATTTATTTATATAGCACCTTTCATACAAAGTGTTGTACAAGTTAAAAGAAAGAAAGAAAAAAGAAGACGACCCGACCCCTCCCACACACACATGCACAAACACTCATCCACTCAGGCATGCACACACCATTACAACCACCAATCTATTTTCATGGAGTGGGGAGGATTTATGTTCTTGCTGGGTTCAAGTGCCCCACACAGTGTACACATTTAGACATTTTAGAGCTTACACATTTAACAGTTGCTCATTGCTCTGTGAAAAGGGCAGCCTTCACATAACAAAGTGGGAACTGGAAACAAACATGTGCATGTGCTGTGCTGGCCACCATACCGCTGAAGGAACATGCAAGGAAGGAAATGTTAAGCTGAACCTAGACAAAATGTGCCTTCTGGGAAGGGAAAAGGCCAGCCCTTCTGGGTGGAATGGGACACAGACTGTGCAGCTTTAAAACCCCATGCTTTCATGGGAGTCAGGAACTTAAGCACTGTCACCTGTCTGTGATCCTCTAGGATTTCTTGCCCCATAGGATTTCACAGAGAAGCACCCTCTACAAGAGCTTTTTCACCTGAATCAGAGACAGGGCAGCACTACAGTACTATACTGAAATAGAATGACGTTTGTTGCCAGAGGTGTTGGGATTTGAACTGAACATTAACAATAAATCTAAACCTGCTAATTTTTGCTTTATGTGATATGGCCCCTGACACACTTCTGGAGGCCCCAGACATGAACAAAGTCTCTTTGATGACCTTGAATTTAAAAGGGATATTTATTGTCAGTGCAGCCCTGGTTGCAAATACCATTGTGACTCAAGTGCAATAGAGTGCTACTTTAAAATACGTGCCTTCGAAGGGTTATATGGGTCAAATAGTGTTTTCTACAGTTAAACAGAAGAAAGGCAGTACCTGCAAGAATCTGATACAGAAAGGACAGTGTAGATCAAAGAGATATGGTTTACATTAAAATGACAACCTTCAAGGATAGCCTTAGGAGACCATCATGAAAAACTGCCAGGCACAAAGATTTCTAGAGGAAATGGCACTCTGCAGAGGTACCAAAGTCCAGCTTCTATAAGTTGGACAATAAGCCAACATTAAGGAATAATGAGAGTATGCAGGGGGCTAAATAAGTCTATACGTTCTGGTGGGGGGATTGGGTAATTCAGTGTCTGAAGTGGTAAAACATTCAGTCAGTTATGAGGGGTAAAAAATCAGTTCTTCCTCAAAATCATGCACAAAAGACTAAACCTTAATGGCTGGGACCATATGCTGTCTGTAGTCTTCTGAAACTGTATCATGCTGAAATGTGTCTCTGAAGGATGATGTACAAAAAATTATAGACCTGCCAGCACTTTCCTTGATGTATGAATTTACTATTTAGGCAAAATGAAGAAAAAAGTAGTGCAAAATACTATGGTGTATTGGTGCACTGTTTATCGTGATGCAGCCTGTTCTCTCAGCACACATGTCTGCATCAGTGCACTCAAGGGCTTCTCTTCTGCAGGAGAGGGCAAATCAAAAAGTTAAGATGTCATAACATAATTCAACCTCCTCATCAGAAAGAGAATAAAAGAGTTAATTAAGGAAAGGAGTCAAAACTGAAAATTAAAACAGGACTGAAAAGATTTTGCAGCAAAAAGGGCATGAAGTGGGTCTTTAATCCTCCAAACGCTGTGCATCATGGAAGAGCATGGTTAATTGGAATGCTAAAAAGGATTTGCTCTGTGATAAAACAGCAAACTTAGAAAAATAAAAATGTACTCATGGTCATATGCAGAGTAGAAACAATCCTTACTGCCATCAAGACAACTGTTTCAAATTGTATTATTATATTGCTGCCAGGAACAGGATGACAACAGTGATCTCTTTTTTGTTCAAGATGGGTATGATCTAGATGATCAAGAACGCCAAAAACAGAACAGAGCCAGCAAACCTTTGAATGAATGATGGCTGAAATTGTTTGTCTTACCCCTTTGCTTCCACCCTCACCCACTTTAAAGTTTAATCGAAGGAATTAGTACCCCTTCCATACCAAGCCAATGCGCATTCAATTACACTATTTACAAGTACGTTGGGATACCAAACAGGAAGTGTTTATTTATTTATTTTTTTGTATGTGCCTTGTGTGACTTCCACAGTCAGACAGATAAGGTGGAAATCTGCATATTTAAAGCACAAAAGGAAAATTACAGTTCACATACACAGCTTCGATGGAAAAAATACAGACAAGAGTAGATATTAGATAGTCAATACAGAGCACTGATCAATTTTCCCAAGATATCACCCTTGAAAGCTTTGCACAAAGAGAAAGAGGAGAGATCAGAAAGCAAATAACTTCTCTACTGGGGGAAAACACAGGATGAGAGCCTACACACGGGATGAAATGGATGAGTGCCAGCAGTAAGTGTGTACAGTACTTTCTATGGACTACAACAACTTAACCAGAATAATATATTAGAGTAGGTAACTGATATTTGCATACAGCACATAGTGATGTATATCTGTGAATTAACTTCATGTGCAAGAAGGATTTTTTCCGCTCCATACTTCAATTAAATAAACCAACAAAAAAAATATAAATATTTGGAGTGCATATCGAGCAATCACAGATTATCAAATGAGGTTATTACTGTAATAGTGAACGTCACTGTGTGGATGAAGCTCAGTAGGATAAAAATACTTCTGTATCTGACATACTGTTGACATCTCTGTTATTGGCATAAAAACATTAATTCATCTGAACTATAGCAGGAAAATGGCCATTTGATAGCTATGTGATCATCAGTGATCTTTAGATGACACGAAAAAATGAAAAATCAACTTTGTATGACAAGATAAACATTCATGTTAATTACTTTGTCACATGAATTGTTCCCCACAAAAAAACTGATCATTTGGTAAAGATACAGATGGTGACAGTGATGCTAGCCACAATCATTTCACTGATTAGGACATTATCTGATAGTGCAGCTTCAATACTGAACATACTTTGGTGCAAAAGTAGGAAAAAAAAAGGTAAACAGTTTGAGAAGACATGGTTTGGCATCAGAATGTACATATTTATTGATTTACTTTTTTTTATATCTAGGAAAGACCTAAAGCCACTTGACAAAGTTAGAATTAGTTTCATGTTTGCTTGTTTTTGTTTTTTTTCTTCTAACCATGTACATTTGGGATGAACTTGTTTCTGTTCATCTTCAGAGGCTGCCATGAAGACAAAATATGAAGTCTGGAGCTGAATTGTGTTTAAGTCTGATATTTGTCTTACTCAATGCAAGCAGCAGAGACTTCAGAGATCCCACGGCACAGCCATGAGCATGCGATTAAGAAGAGCAAGTCTCCTGAAGGTGAACGAAAAGAAGTTAGTGGTTTTCCATCTGGGCACCTTCATATCAACGCCTCTCGGGATGTTGAGCATGGTATCATCATAAGAGGTGGGCAGGAAAGGGAGGGGAAAAAAAAAAAGTTTTGTCAGAGACCCAGCTGGTTGCCTAAAACTTCTTTTTTTGGTGACCTCAATTTCTCCTACCTCCCAATGAGTTTAGTCTGTCCATGTGGGACTAAGCATAAAGTATACAGTATGTGTCCCTGAGTGTACTTAAGCAGAAGGCTGGCACAGCACAGAGTCAGACACGCCATAATGTGTTATCATTAACATCCAGTAAAAAAAGTGCAAAGAAAGAACATAAATTCAGATTTTATACAAGATTAATTTATTCTCTGAGAAAGAATAAATCTCTTTACAGCTTAGGCCAGGTAGTGTTCAAAGCAGCTCACTGCGATGAGGCGGATTATGAGGCGGATTGTAAGAATTCAGATCACGGTGTCTTACACATCATATAGTGCCTTTTTTAGAGGACTTTTGAACACAGAGAGCTGTCATGTTAGACACATTAACTGACAAGGGATGTGTGAAATGGCATCAGACAGACAAAAAAAGGACCCCTACAATTCACATGGTTTAAAACAGCGCTGAAGCCACAGTGGAACAAATACTAGAAAAAAGGGCCATTTAATTAAGATGAGGTCAACACAGATAAATCAGTGATAAGTAAAAGTAACATCTCTTAAGGTCAATTTGTACTGGACTAAAACATTTTTAGTCCAGTACAAAATAGACCTTGTTGAGTTATTTGTGAATGGCATGCAACATAAACCATACTGTTTTTAGAAAAAAATAAAAACAAGGTAGCAGTCAGAACACTAAAGAATGTTGATCCATTTGCTTTATAAATGACTTCAATTAAAATCACTTTCAATTAAAATTACAGAGCTGAAGGCCAGGCTGTGCTGTTGTGTTGGTGTCCATGAGGATGTGACGCAGGCATATATTAACACAGTCACAGTAGCTTCTAGTGAACAAATAATAATTTCATGATTTAAATTTCATTTGCCACCAGCTTGAGAGGTCTTTTACTCTCACGCATGTGTACAGGAGCAATCTGAGCTTAGTCTCATCATTTACCTGATGTTCACCAGTGAATGCAGTAGTAATATCAAACTAACTTGATGATTGGTCACACTTTTTTCTTCTTTTTCATGAAGGAGACTCTGAGGCTTAATTTGTTGAACAAAAATGCAAAATGATATCACTATCAAAGAATACTAACCCAAAAGAAGTCACAAAGCAAATAAGACAGACTTATTGATATTCTCACTTTGCCCTAAAGGTCTGACAACCTCTCTGTCTCTATCTTGTCAGTTTGTGCGTTGTCAATATTGTGCCACATGACAATCTTAAACTGACAGGAAGAGAAAAATGATTTAATGAGTGTCAAATTGTGCTCTTCACATCTTTAGAGACTGTGTATGCTGATTATACTGTATGTAATTAGGTTTAATTCGAGATTTAAAATAGATGAATAAATAATACCCTATCCTATCCACCGGCTCCGTTATAAAACAGAGTCAAATCTGATTGATCATTTTGTTCACCCACACTGGTGTTTAAGGAGTTTAAGCTTCAGCTGTTTACTTGCTTACAGGTTTAGAGTTGTCTGCAATGAACCTGTCACATTGTTTACACTGGCCTTATACCATTCCACAGGTACAGCGTCAACACAATGTGTCGTCTACACCTGCATTCTGAGGAAAGTGCACGGTTCAGAGCGACTGAGCCAATGAAGGATAATAAAGACTTTTAACTCCAACACAATACATGTGGGCAAAAGCCCAATGGATATGATGCACTCATATATGCAGCCATGTGTAATTTTTAACATACACATGTGTGACCATTTTGGGTGAGGGTTAGAGTAGCAAACCACCTTTACTAAAATTTCAAGCAGAGGATCTTTAAAGAGCACACAGGTAGGAGTGACAACAAGTGTTAATTAACTTGACATCTCATGATGTTGTAGCTGACATTCATAGCAGCCAAAACATACTTTTAATGTCAGCCTTCCCTGGGGAGGTGTTTGCTAGGTGAGGGTTAATTCCTTCACTTCTCCAGCAGATGGGGCAACAACATGTGAGTTTTCTTGGTCTTGAAAGCTGGAGCATTTATTAACTGACACACTGCAGCCCACTCTACATTTACTACCACACTGGCACGTCTCTGCTACCCTTTCCCAGTAGTCTGGTCAGATTCGCTGCTTCACTGTCATTATTGCGCCACTTGCTTGTTACGCTGTGCCTCCTCCCTTAAGGAGGTATGCTACTCCAATGTCACATTAGACACTGAAGAATGCGGAGAGAGGATCCAGGACAAATTGATGCCCTAGTGGTCTATGACACAAAACAATTCAAGTTAATGCCAACTGCTCTTGTGATTATTAACTGTGTTAATTTTAGAACCATTTTCAAGGTGTGCCCATGGTGAATAAATATATTGGACATTTTCTGTCCAGCGGTTAAGGTAGCAGATCAGTCTGTGTCTCCTCAGTAACTGCAAAAGACTTCACATGGTAAAAATCACAGCTAGTATAGTTTATGAAAACTAATGTTGTTGTTTTGATTGGTTGACACTTGCAGAGGTTGGGAACATAAATGACTGAGGAATAGTCAGACTACTGGGCTTCAAAGGGTAGAGAGTCACACTGTTTCATCATCTTGTTTGTTGACAAAGCTTGTAAACCTGTATTAAAGGAAAAAGGATTGGCCAGCTGTATCTTTTTGCAGCTCGTCCTAGAGATGGCTAGCGCACAGCATCAGGGAGCATGTGGAGATGCTCTGGTCAGCAATCAACAGCATCAATCACACATTAGCATGTTTTTTTTTTTTTTTGAGAGAAAACATGGGAATCGAACCCAAAACACACATAATTGGAAATATTTAAACAGTTTCTGTATTTCCTTGGAGGACCAATTTCCATGCTTATGTGGAATACTGCAGTACAACAAAAGTTCATTCTGAAAAAAAAGGCATGCAATATACAGATGATCTTCTATTTGGTAGTCGTAGGCTCAAATATGAGACTTCTAACCCTGATGTTCGGAAAAAAAATAAATAAATGCAAGATGTACAGTACATCCAGAATATGTTGATGACCAAAATGGCATATTAGCCTGTGGATGTATTAGTATTTCAACCACGATTCTCTTTCATTTAACTTTTCATTTGGAAAGAAAAATGTTTCGTAAGTGCAGGAAGATCTTGAAAACCACAGACAGTGAAACCAGTTTCACTGAAGCTTCAGTTTTATTGTGAAAAATATCAAAATATCATACCAACGACTGAATAGTGTCTGGTAACTCATCCATTAAATATGAGATGCCAAGCGATTGCATTTTAAGTACTTTAAGTGCTATTTGTGGTTTCAACATCTCAGCATTTGACATTTTCCAAAATTGGTCTGAAAGTATCTATCAATAATCCAGATTATCTGGAGGAAGAAATATTGAACCCATATCACTTGATCTATTTAACACTAATAGCAGGTAACAGTGCACATGACACTGTATCATTTAGGAAGGCTTTATGACTGTTTCATTCAACATGCATCCATTGAAATTCATTGTATAACATTCTTGCCATCATTTCACACACTATACTTGAGGGCATGGTGTGTAGGATGATTTGATTTGGTGTGCGCTTCATGGAGTGGACAATTTTTTATTATTTTATGCTGTTGCAAATACATTATATAAATATTAGATTATTTCATTTTACTCTAGAGGCCCTATTTTTAGTTATATTTTTGAAGTTAGACTGATACACATACGAAATATATTACAGTCAGTCCTTATGCTGACTATAATGAGAATTGTCTTCTAAATACCCAAGCATACACCCTGGTCAACAGAGGACATATTCACAAGGAGCAGAATTCAATTAAAAAAAAAACTAACCATGCTTCTCTGTTGCCTAATTTATTTTAATTTCACTGAGGAGACACTGAGGAGTGGAGTGACTTCAGTAACACACAGCAACACTGTGCTTACTGCAATCTTACTGCAATTATATTTTAATGTGTGTGCCAGCAGTATTAGAATAGTGTCTAATCAGTTTCCTTTGGAAGAAAGGGTAGTTAAGAAGTTACAAGCAAAATGTATGTGTTTATATGCATAATGCTGTAAATGTAAAGGTCTTCTTTCCATTACCATACAGTTCAATGTCGTAGCGATATAGTAGCAGATAATTTAGATTTTTATCAGTGTGTTCTCCCAGCATTAGTGGATTACTTGCCATTTTCTGACTGTGCACAGGCCAACTGACGGGAGATATCTGAGCCTGCAAAATCCACCTGTTTACCAGGGCTGACTTGCCATTTCTCCCAGGTGGCATTTTGCATTTTCATTAAACTTGACATGAAGGCAGTCTCTATTTGAGCCATACTGGCAGACCTCTTATTGTGCCATGCTGTGAAGTGGGTGAAAAGACCTTAAGGCGGGTGGTAACACTGAGGATGAGCAACTCAGAAACAATTCAGCAGATTTGAGAAGTAGTGAGAGCAATGTATCAAGTCTATGCTGTTGCAGTTACATTACAGTTTCTCTAGCACCAAGATAGACTTTATTTTGTCTATCCATTTGAGGCTATCTGTATACTTCAATGGTAACTTTTCTGCTAAAACAACCTTATTGTACACTGTTACTTTGTGATCCCATGGTAATCAGTATTGATTTACCAAGGAATCCATCAAATGAAGTGTAAATGTTAAGAGTGAAACGATACAACAGATCTCTGCCAACAAAATGTTTTTGGATGAGCTTTGAATCAGAAGCATTTCTTTGCACCTAGCACTCACACAGAGACCAAGCTCTGCATGACTTTACTGTCTTACAGGTCAAAAAAGGTCATGGTTTCTGCCAGACAGGGGCTAATGTGGTGCCAAGACTAAACAGTCACAAGGCATGCTACTTATCACAGAAACCAGGTGTCCATAGCAGCTTTGTTATACTTGCCATGAATGCGAGCAACAACAAAAAAACTTGTACAACACACAAACCTGGTGCTACTGTCCTGCTGTGTCTGCTTGACAGGAGGGATGTCAC
Organism: Caranx melampygus; assembly: GCA_019059645.1. Taxonomy (NCBI): domain Eukaryota; kingdom Metazoa; phylum Chordata; class Actinopteri; order Carangiformes; family Carangidae; genus Caranx; species Caranx melampygus. The sequence goes on from JAFELL010000645.1 coordinate 40,381, forward strand.
CTGGCAACCACTTTAACACAAAAGTTAGAAAGTGCTAGCTCATGCCGCCATGTCATGAATTTGTATTTTCACTACAAAATGCACTAAGGGTTCTGTTTAGACGCAACAGGAATCACCAAACAGTGCTCATTTGTGTGTGTCAAAGTGTCAAAGTGTCAAAGTGACCTTAAACTCCAACAATAACAGAAAACCCAAGTGAAACCACTTAAATTTACTAATGAACCTATTATGCAAAGCACATTAGCAGGAAAAAAGTCAAACATTTTCCACAGCTATATATTTACAAATTCAATCCAATTTAATGGGTAAAATAAATTTCACAATCTTAATAATCCAAATATAATGAGAATTATCTAATTAATTACATAACAATGAGAATACGTATTAATTTATGTATTCTGAACCCAAGGCAAAAAGAATCTGGATATGAAAACATCATTAACTCTTACCTCTACAGTGAACTCCTTCATCGTAGCCGTCTTCACAGTCTCTAGCCCCATTGCAAAGTTTGTTGAAATGAATACATTTTTTGTCCCGACACACTGTATGTGATTGAGGGGACATCTGATCACCACTTCCTGTGCACCTGAAATAGAAACCAAAGTGTCAAAAACATGAAGGTATATAATTTAATATCAATAATTCATGTAGTGTATCGTTTAGTTCATTGCCAGATGAGCTCCAACAAAGTATTATTTCAGCAGATGCGGAGTACCACTTACAGTGAAGACAAAAAGACCATTATGCGGAAGAGAATTGCATAATTATCGTCATTAGCATTTGTATTTTTTTTCTCACAGGTTTGCTGAATTTTCCTGTATTTTGGAGTGCCTCTTCTCATAGCACTCATATGACCCTTTTATAGGAGGGGGACGATCTATGCATATGCAAATGCAAATGTATTATACTTCACGGCATTGTCTTTATACGAAACAGATGTTCGCCACACTGCTTGCAGCTGCACTGGTGAAGTCCGATAACAAAACTGCCCAACTCTCCTGCCAGCAGAGAGCAGCTGTTTAAGGATTCATGAGGCACATAGGTGACCCTCATTCATGTCGCAGCCACAAGAGCACATAAAACACAGCTGACCACTGCAACACACAGTAAATGTGTCACATCTCCACCTTAATACACTGGTATCAATTACCAATGTGCCATTGCAGCCACTTAATTGGAAGATTTATCACCCATGTGATGGGATCTGAAACAATCCCTAGAGTTCGCCCATCCGTATGAATTCACATGCTTCCACAATTCTACCATCTTTACTGGGTAATTTATTCACAGCATCCATTTCTACTTTGTAAGGTAAGAGATGCTGCAATTATGTGGCTATTATAAAGAGGGCTGTCATCATGTGCTGATTTACAGGAGGGATATGTGGACAAGTAGGCGTGGTCTGTATTGACACAGTAATGACTCATATTAGTTTCTCCTCCAAGCATTTTATTGCCTTAAAAGGATGACAGGAGAACTTTGTCTTCGATGGATATATCTGGGCTATGTTTTTAACCCCCCGGGTGATTCTCAGTATTTTATGCCACATTCAGGTAAGTCACATATAAGTGACCTTGTCTTTGAGAGTTCATATTTCACCAGCCTCATCTGGTAAAGTTAGAGTTGAAACATTCAGTATAAGATATGGAAAGTGCATATTATACAAGAAATAAACTAAATGATCATAATCCTGCAAAATAAATTCAAACAGAGAATCTAATCAAAACAAAACATCTTGCCTAACGAAGGAAGGTTTAAATGGTTAAAAATATCACTCATATCTCCCCATAACTGCATTAGGTTTTATGAAACATTTATCTTTACACTCATTATAAGTATTAAATGAGGATATGGTGGGGGTTAGAGTATTATTGATGTAAGTTTCAAAACACAGGGAAATTTCATTCACTGCAGAAAATTGACACTGTGTCAACAGAGCATTGAACTCAGTGCCACACCATGGCACATGTCCATTGGCAAATGTGCTGTTTAACACACAGCTGTAAGGGTCCCTGACAATATAACAGTGTTGTAGCCTCTCCCTTGCTTTCTCACCACATGAGTTCTAATCTAATGTGATAAGGGGAGGGATGGTGCATGAATATTCAGTGGCTCTAATCCGTCATGCAGAGGTACACAGATGGTCTTTCAACGGCTGAGGTACTCAGAATTCCTCTGTCAATTCCCACACAACTGTACTTTGTTGGATGATTGCTCAAAGTTGAATATACAGCATAGTACACTTTTTATGTAAGACATCCTCTGACAGCTACACTATTCATGGATATTACATCTCCCCAGAGACCATGCTGATTGAACAGTGATGATCATCTTCAGAGGCAAACGTATATATGCAGCGTATTATATGCTGCACTGACATTAATTCTTCTGAAGAAAGCATTGTCATCATATATTATGTCTTTAGCTATGGCAACAAAGTACAGAAAGATTTTCACTTATTATACATATGGATTTGTAAGGGCAGCAGATATTATACACAGAGTTATGGAAACACATGGAGAGAAAAAAGGAGGGTTTGTTCATTTATGGAATGCACAGACAAATGGACAGATTAGTAGAGACATAGATGGGAAAGGAAAAAAGCAGATAAACTGTGGTAGGTCTCTGTTGCATTAGGTAATTCTCGATGTATAAATATCCAATTATTTTAGATAAAAAACGTGTGTAGTCCCAGTAATGGTTTGATAAATGAATAATGTCTGGAGATGAAATGGGCAAGTGCACTTGAATACCAGTTTAATCATAACACTAGAGTGGAAGGCAGATGTTCCCCTGGTAAGGTAAAAAGAACTGATAGTGTGATATGTTTATCCAGGCGAAGTTAAGTTCTGCATCAATATTTATAACACAGCTATTAATTAAATAAGACATTCCATCTAGTCTAAATTACCAAGAAATATTTATATAGTATAAGATCAGCTTGCTGCTGATGCTAATGTCAAACTGCTATCATGGTAACAGTGACAATGCTAACAGCCTGCTAGCATTGTCACAGCATTGCAGTGACCTGCTGCAATGCTAATAATAGTGATGTTAGGCAGGCGGGGAGGATAGACCTCCCTCTGGCAGGTGGGGAGGATAGACCTTTTCAACCTAGACAGTCCCTCGGTGGATAAGCCTTACATGTTCAGGGCTAAGACTGGTAATTCTAGATACAGTTGCAAATTTCTGTTATATTATGTTCACGCTTTTGCACAGAGTTACTGAAAACTTTGACTTGTAGGGGCACTATCAAGCTATTAGAAGACATGTAATTAAAAGTAATGCCGTTATTTGCATACATTGAGGAGTGACTGAGGAGGAATCAGTTGGGTCAAACTAATACCTCTTTAATGTAAAGTGAGAGGCTTCTAGGGGGGATTTCAACAGCTATGTTCATTATGATAATCATGCTAATCTCAGCCATGCCAGTTTGTGTGAGAAAATGAATTTCTGAAGATGACCAAAAAAAAAAAAAAAAGATCTCTATCAGCAGGGGAAGCTGCTTGAACTTTATATAGACTGATTCATCATATCTTGAGGAGAACAACACTTCAGTAATGTATAGTTAAAGTTAGATCTGTTCATCCTGTTTGACCTGCTTCGCCATTCTACACTTGTCCACGATGCTTGCGTCACTGCGAACTGACGGTATCAGGCATTTTGTGGTGAATCCCCAAGTACAATGACATGTATGCGTTTCATTTTTCAACCCTAACCTTATTATTCTTTCTCATGTATCTCTAATCTTTCATGAGCACGAGTACAGCATAATGACAGTGCAAAAATCATTTTGGTAAAGCTGAACCTGAGCCAAAATGTCAGGAATAGCAGAGACAGCAGCAGCTTTCAATCGCTGCACTGAGCTGCAGCGCAGTTACTTTGCCTGCGGGCAAAGTAACGAAAGCCTTTTGACACATTGCCTCATATGTCATTACAAATTCATCTGCATAGGTAGGAGAGAATATAGCACATTCCCCCTCACTTTCAGAGCAGTGCATAGGGAAATTAGGGCTGCACACAATTTGATAATTTCATTAGTCAAATGCAGAATTAAACAAAAGAAAAAATTATTCTATCTCCCACCATAAAGTTTGAGTTATATATGCAAATATCATTGTGAACTGAAGGAGATACATAAAGTTGTCTGTCTGTCTACTGAAAGTAAAACAATACATTGGCATGTGCAGTCACTGTGCCTTGTTTTCATAAAACAAACATTGTTTACTCGGCCTTACTTGCTGCAGCAGTGTTAACTTTCACAAAATTCAAGGACAAGCAGTTCACAAAACCAATCCATGACAGAAATGATGTTGCCAGAAGTTGTTAACATTAATCTCTGAGCTCATGAGCTGTGTCACTGGTGTGGAAGAATAAATATGAAGTGTAAAAGGCATGAATATTTCAGTTATTCTGCCTGTGTACCTCTGTGTGTTTGTCTGAGCTAGTGCACAAGAGCTCATGGAAACTAAACCCATGTTGTCCGTCTGCCGTGAAGTCATTATTCTGTCATGCTTGAAACTTGAGGATGTTTGGATAAGAAGATATCTGGGCAATGCGATGTTGTAGCATGACTTGAGTAACGGATGGAAAGCAATGATATTAGAAAGACCGTGTGACAGAGCTGCTGATGAGCCATTCTCCAAATCTCAGCTTGATTGAGTAATATGAGCTGTTTGTGTGCAGTTCAGCGTTCATATCACAAAAGCAAACAATCTGTGGATAAATTCTCATTCTCTGCCACTATTGCGCTGCTGCATGAAGAACGTGTTTATTTTATTCGAAGTATGTGGCAACAGTTTCATGGGAACGACATGAGCAGCTAAACGTGGAATAAAGTAAAGAGTACTACCATCACAGCCACAGCCATTCAGGCAGCACAGTGGTCTTAATGCAGGGATCATTAAAAGAATTTTTGTCTGTATAACCTTTATAGCCTTGGTATTTGAAATGATGTACTCTGCCATAAGAGCTTATTTTGCTGTCTGTCTGACCCCGACTTGCACAATATTTTCCACAAATCAGAAACTCATAAGGATAAGATATTCTGTCAGACAGTGAAACACAAACATTACCATTTTATAATTGGATTGAATGTTTTTTTTTTCTTTTTAAAGAGACTATAATATAGACTAAAAGAGAGACTAAAATATATTCGTGTTTTTGTAACTGACTGAATGTCTGTAGAGCTTTTTTCCTTTCATGGTATCCACAAAAATGAGTGGCGTGATAATAATAACATAATAATATAAACTATGGCCCTATACACATCTACACATTTCCATTGATCTTCCCAAAGTGGTCATCCCAAGTACATCAGTTTACAGCTGGGTCTCGGGTGAGTGAGAATGAATGCAGAACAAATGGGTTGAACAAGTGTTACACTGTGCACAACTCAGGCTATAGCCATTTGAGAAAAAAAAATGTAAATGTAAAAAATTCAATTCATGATGAAAACAGTGGTGGGAATGATAAGGCTGCGGGAGCAGATGCCAGTCAAGAAGGCAGACCTTCAGTGGTTCAGGGACAGATTTGCATTCACACTCCTAGAAGAAGTCTGCCACATGTGACCCAGACCACTTCTGATGTGGTCTGAATGATCGGACCTAAATGCATCTTGCGTGTGTTCACACTGAACTTGGAGCTGTCCGCCCCTGATCAGATCACTTGAGACACATGGTAATACCAGGTCTGAACAGAACTGTTTCAGTAGCTTCACACCTTCAGCACATGAACATATACCGACATACTGACACATACAGCCAAGACCCACTGAGGGAAGCTAGGGGGGTTACACACCCACCAACTAATTTACATGGCACCAGAGGCTACTGAAATAGCCAGCTCGAAAGAGGTCAAACGTCCTCCACCATCAAAAGTCCTGAGGCATGCATGTCAGTGACCTGTCTCTCTAGAGGGAAAAAAGATACATTTCATGAATCCTTCCCTGAATGTAAAGCACTGCTGCTGCCATATGGTTTACAATGTAATGTCAATGGGTGATGGTGGTCGATTTACAAGGCCTTTGCTACAACACTATGGTTGATATGATGTCACATCATGATGCATTAAGATGTCAGCCTCATCAAGTCCTACACCACAGACTTAAGATTAAAAAAAAAAAAGAAAGAAAAGGAAAAAAGTGTAGTTAATCACAGACTTATGCTTCTGCTACAGGACTGTACTGCTTGCCATATGAGGTGAGAGAGAGGCAGCTGTGAGAAATTGTGTTCATATGTTTTACTAAAATGTATCACCAATTATGTTATGATGAGAAATGTAATTGCAGACTGGATGGATTCAATGATGTTTATAGGATTATATTTACAGGAACATCATTTTGACTGATGTGGTACATTTATTAACAGCAGCAGAATCACCAGGGGGTGGTTTGGCTAAAAAAGATGAATACAAAGTGCAGGACAGTGGCACCAGACAGCAGGGTACATGAAGCTGTAACTTTTGATCAGAGTTATTTTTGAAAAACACACTGTATCAGAACGGAACTGAGCTATTTCTGTATTAAAACCACAATGCAAAACCTAGAAATGACCAGTGCTTGGAACTATCTAAAATTTGAGTACATTTTGCAGTCGTCCACATGGATATTTTAGGATAATGATATAGGTATCAGATGTAAAAATCAGATAATGCATTATTAATGAACATTAAGTATTGTACCATTGTACCATTGTACTGTAATTTCTGTAATGGGCTTAACTGCTGCATTTCTCTGACTGGTTCATGGTCACTCCTGGCCCCTGATGTCTGTTTTGTTTTTAATTAGTTTAAAACTGGATATGTTGTTTTTGGTGCTGTGAGTACTCAACTTGACTTATTAGTTTGGGAAATATTTGTCATTGTGCAATCATGAGTACACATATGCAGAATGCATTGTGAATTCCCCCTATGACATAAATAAAATATATCTGAAATCTTTTCATGTGCTGGAAATTATGCTGAGGACTCAATGAATGAAGCCAGATGAAGCGATCCACAACACCCGACTCTGCTCTAAATCAGAATCAATATATCAGTCAGCAGAGGAGTATGGGAATATGTAACTGTGGGACAATACATTAAAGCTTCACTTCAGGAACACCATACACAAAAAAACACAAAAACAGGCAGGTTATCATTATTTGGAAAACACCAACATAATTAGTCAATAGAGATACTTTTGTGACCGACCATTATGCAAAGTTATAATCTAATTGTTCTGGGGCCAGCTTCAAATGAATAATACATACAGATATTGTAGTCAGAGAGGCTCAAACCAATATTCACTGAGAAAATGATCTCATTAGGAGCAAATGCAGTGTTGTATTTAATGCTGGCATGCTTTCATCAAGGAAACAAATACACAATTGTGATAATGTCGTCAGTGGTGCAATGAGATTCTGATGTATTGGTTTGTCTGAGCTGCATTCATGTCACAAGTTTTTATATTAAATTCACAGAGTCATTTATTGCAAATCGCAATCCATGCACCGTATGTGGTGTCGTAGACTAATGGCTCTTTGACATGTTTTGTATAACAAATGATCAGACAGGCACATGCTTTACAGACTCAACTTACGAGTGTGTATGACTTAAGATCCCCTGCAGGAAGAAGTGTTGTGTTCATAAGAGATGTTGCAGCTCACACTAAAAAGATTCCCATTTTGTTTGTGTGTGCCAAGTGCAGTGGGATGAACACACTGCAAATTCAGTCCTACAACACAATGGAAGGGTTTCCAGACAAGTATTGGGGTGGGGAGGGACACAAATTAAAAGGCACAATAACATAGCAAAGGGGTTCAAGTCTACTCGCACCATGTCTCTTCACACCATGCCGCCCTGTCTTTCTCTATCTCTCTCTCTGGGATGTACTTGCTATTCAGAGCTTTTTCCATCAAAAGTCACAATTGAGCAAACACTTTTTGTGTAT
>JAFELL010000646.1:0-61729 GCA_019059645.1 Caranx melampygus
TGAGCAGGTTCTGTTGGAAAAGAAGGCAATGCATATTTGTGCATTATCATTTATCTGAGTGCCTGAGGTCAATATAGCACATTAAACATGACCTGAAACTGAATGTCTATATTTAACGTTTTCAGCACCACTTCCTGATAAGGATAAGGCACCCTTTTTGTAAGCAATAATCAATGGCTTAACTTAATGATAAATAATTGATAAGCATAGTGTTTGGGTTGCCTCCTTTCCATACCACCGCAAGTCCTAATAAGAGATCACATGTTGCACATAGTATAAGTCATACGTTCAGTTATGAATGTTATAAATCATTTTCAAAACAAAAACAAAAATACAGGGTTTATATATAAATGCGGCATACATTTTTGTTAGGTGTTGCATAGCAACAGGTAATGTACAACCCGTGTATTATCAAATATTAAATAATAATATATTGCTCATTAAAATGAATTTAAAAACAACTTGCCTGAGTTTCTTGAGATCTGTCTGTGAATGAGACATTGTTTTCTCCTCCAGCGCACCGACCAGGAGCGCTGTGCCATGCAGCTATTGTTATTTTCCACATTCACTACACTGTTACATTCATACATTGTTACATTCCAGAACATGTGCCTCAACTGGGAGCAGCAAAGTCTGGTAGCCCTGAGTTTTTCTTTCTATTTTGTTGTGTTTTTGTATGTTTTTCTCGTATTTGTTAATACTGATGGACACTTCTGTGGGGAGAGGAGATTATTCAGGAGAGGCAAGGCAAGGCAATTTTATTTGTACAGTCTGTTTTTACAAACAGTTTGTCTCAAAGGGCTTTACACAGCTTTATGAAGAAGACCAGCGTCCCATTTGCTGAAGGGAAGGGAAGTGGAGGAGATGCATTGCATTGCGGCTGTAGTGGCCGCACCTATTCTAAATGAGTGCCTGAATACTGCTGTGGTGAGATACAGCATTGGAGGAGAACCCTTTTGAAATGCTGACTGAACCAGGTTTTTGTCATGGGATTATTATCTGGAGTTAGGAAGAGAGGTAAGCATGGAGTGAGGATCTGAGCGGACATACCTAGTCATAGCTTTACAGGGGCAGAAGGCAGTACATGTGCGAGCAATGATTATGTTACAAGCACCCTTTATTTTAGAATGATTAAGGAAGAGATTATAGTGGTCAGGGTGAAAGTCAAATCGGAGAAACATATGTCATTGGCGAATCGAATGAATTGGGGAGGAGGAAGTAAATTCACTGATCCTCAAAAACCTGTAGAAGGCCAGTAAAAGACATTGATGAGGAGAGTGTCGATGTAAGGGAAAATAAACCCTTACATAAAACAGTTACCATGTTGTGCAGAATTGGGAGAGTGACAGGACGTCTATTGTTGTGTAATGGAGGATGACATTTGGCAAATTCCTTCAGTAAGATTTCAATCGAAGGGTTAACAATAGACTGGGAAAAGAGGGATGAAACATCTGATATTAACTGAGTTCCTGCAATTAAGCCACAATATACTGAGGCTTAAAATGACGGACATCAGCACAATAAGAAATAAATGCACAACAGTTTTTATAAGCAAAATCATAAGATTAACGGTGGAAGCAGCTAGACCTTCTTCCTCATGTAGACCCTGGCTGACTCTAAATAACTATCGAGTGGGGCCGTTACTAATGAAGAGCTAGCTCGTTCAGGGGAGGAATGGGAGTAGGCTGAATGCAGGCATCTGGGCAGTGTCTCCGAAAGACGTGGAAATTAAAACGGGACAGAGACAGCGATGGTGTGAAATAGTTGTGCTGGGCTACGGAGGATGATCGAGGACCACAAGGCAGACAACCAAATCGCCAGACAAGAGTTTTATTGAGGGAAAGATGGGGTGGGGAGGATGAAGGAATCCTGCAGGGCGAGGAGGTGAGTGGAGAATCTGGGAGGGGGGCAAGATGAGGAGGGTCAGGGAGAGGAGCGGGTCCAAGGGTGGCGACAAGGAGGCAGAGGCTGAGGCTCGCTGAGGTTACTGCAAATTTCTGGCAGCGATGGATGAGAAACGAGGTATTTGAGACGGTGAGGTGATGAGGTGATGAGATGATGAGATGATGAGACCCCTGTGTCCCTGCACACCTGTCACCAACACCTGGAGCACCGCCTCTGGAGAGGGAGAGAGAGACACTGGGAGGAGCGGGGCGGAACGCAAAAGAAATGACCGGGCACATGACGAGCAGTGAGGATGAAGTTGTGTTTTACATAATGCGTCTCATGAAGGGCATGATTGAGCTGCATGATGACTGCCCCTTGTTAATGATATTAACAGATACCCAGGGTATGTTGAACTTGCTTCGTAATACAGGCCAATGGTTGGAAGCAGGCTAGCTGCACAGAATACATTTCCATAGTAACACATGTGCCTCCGCTTTGTGCAAATGAGTCCTGGCTAAGTTCTGCCAGGATAACTGGAAAATCTTGGCTTAATCCGCTATGTTGGTTAGCCTCTGTCCTGTTTTCTCCTCTCTTCCAGCAGGTGACCTGACCACAACAGGAACCAGAGTATAACTGCTGGAGGAGGGTTTTTTACTTATTCTCAGTGTTACCTCCCAGTTTGTCCAGACAGCACAGGGAACCTAACAATGAGACCACCAGGCTGCAGCAACAAATACATGTCTTCACCCTGCACACACGTGAGCTCAAAGCAGGAAGTGGCAACAAGCACAACAGTGTAGCCCTGCTGGTACAAATGGTAACAAATGTTGATAATATGTCATGTACTGGTAAATTGTTGTAAAAGCAAACAAGCATTCCCAATCTATAAAACAATACCAAAAAAATCTGAGACAGAGAGAGAAATCTAGCAATTATATATGAACTGGCAGTTGATTCCAGCAGGATTCTGATCCAGTACTTCAGAGACCTTTTATTTCTTTTTACCTCAAAGTTTCTAATTCTGACAACCTGATGAATTAGGTCACTTAACTGGCCTATGACATGACAATAGTGTTACAGTGGGTGAATTCATACTTATTAACTGTCATGTTATGGTGATGAATGCTCTTGTCATCTCATCAAGAACATGTGACTGGCTTCAATAAATATTTTTCTATCTCTGTGGGGAAGAAAAGAAAAATACTGTTCTGCCTATTGGAATGACTCCAGCCACACAGCAGTTGTGGAACCAGGCCAGCCTCCTCAGCATGTCCCTCTCATCCATTGTATGTGTTCTGGTTGAATGTGTCATACAGGGTATTATGCATTAGTATCAGGATTGACTATATTCAGTGTTTAAACGGGGCAAATTGATTTCATGCTGTTCTTTTGCTGCCTTTGAACTGTACTCTGGGGAAGTCTCACTGGATCCCTCATATTGCTGTTGTTTACTAAGCCCTTGCAAAGTCAGAAACAATCACATTTCGAAACTGCATCCATGAGAGCAGCATGTTGGTGTAGCCTCCTGGTTTGGATTTCACTGAAAAGACTGGCGCCACATGGGCACCTGATGGCAGCCAAGCACTGCTCTGCATGAATTACTGAAGCTAAATAATCAGACACATACACATACACACACACATACACACAGAAAACAACTTACAGTGGAGTTCGCATCTGTAAACCCCTGCACAATACCTTCTCCAACACTTGAAATGCACAACAAGGTCCATTAAGAGCCCTCAGAGTTGAGACTGCATTAGCCTATGGAAATGAGAAAAGGGTTCAAAATATAGTTACTATGTTTATTCTCTTCACCTCAATTTCATTGAGAGATCCTCCTGTGTAATGTTGATGTCACCCCAATTCCTGTACGTCTGTGATGGTCACAGTGACCCAGAGGGAAGAATATCACTAATTCTATTAAATAATCATACTCCTGATTTACACAGCTCTCAGACAAAATGCACTCAGCATATGCAAAGAATTACTTTGTCTTCTAGCCTGCAGAAACTTCTCCACTTGTCCTTTGAAAGCTGATGGAGGCTCTTTTACGTCATTCACTGAAATGAACAGATTAGGACAGTAGCTCTATGATCCTCATTGCCACTCACACACTGGGATTAAAGTCCTCTTGTCCTCAGCAATGAATGTTGTATGTGCTGTTCTGTGGCCCTGTGCTTCTCCAAGGCTGGTGTGAATGGTCAGGGAGGGTGACTTTGGTATTGTTGTTTATTTGTAAGGATCTTGATTAGCTGTGCCTTAGAGCACTGCTAGTCTTCCTGGGGTCAGTTTGAAAATTAGATTTAAAGAAAGACCAGGTAAAGTAACAAAAACCTACATTAAACTTTACAGTCCACATAAATCATAATCCTAAAGCAAAAAATATACCTGGTGCATTCCAGTGTACAGTAACGAGGACATCTGGGCAATGAAAATCTGATCAAAATACCCCTCACCCTGTACAGCAAACTCATTCCACAAAGGGCCGAGTGGCTGCAGGTTTTTGTGTCAACCTATCAAGAACACACAGTTTGACCAATGAACTGTCTGAAGACTGAGATCAGTTGATTTACTGGGCTCTAGTTTGCCGGCGCAGCACAAGGTGGCGCAGGGTGGCAAACCAAGCGCAGTGCTAGTTTCGTGCAGTGCAACACGGCGTCGACAGATTCAGCTTGGTGCAGTGACAGTATGATATGAAATGACAAGTTTGCAGTGCACCTCGCCTGCAGCAGATTTAAAGGTGAGGAGAGGAGCTCATTTGATTGGTGAAGATCTGAATCCCCACTCACACCTTCTCTCCTCCCTCTTTCACTTGCACCGGTAGGAGGGACGGAGGTAGGAAAGAAGAGTACTTGTGCCGAGGTGCACAGTGCACGAAACTTGCAAAATGCACCTGGACACGCCCCATTGGCAGCCGTGCTTCCGCCAGGTCTGTGAAACTAGAGCCCACTGAGTCAAGTCTGGTGTGCTGCTGCTTGGTTGGAACAAATACCTGCAGCCACTTGGCCCATTGTGGAATGAGTTTGATGCCCTGTTTTCACGTACGCTGTTATTTTGAAGAATGGAGACATTTCTATTCATTTATGCACAAACGGATAATTTGCCTCTGAAAACGATTTTTTCTATAAACTTTGGCCAGAGTGGAGATTTTGGAAAACTTCGTTTGCACGTTTGCATGCATGAAGCTGCACCTGGGTCAAAAGTGCGACACATGTTCACATTTTCATGGTGATCATGGAGGCATTCAGAGTAGCAGTCACATTTACAAAGTCACAAACCCTCTTCGTCTCTTTGCATTTGCAAATACAAATACTATGGCAAATACAGCTGCTTGTTGTTGTTGATGCTATTTTGGGATGCTGATTGGCTAAGGTGGGCTTGAGCTTCTCCTTACACTGCCACCTACAGGTTTGGCATGCTGTTGACGGCATATATACACAGGTTAGTGTGAATGAAAACTTTTCTGTAAACAGACAGGTGTGCATGATGTTATTTTGTAAACGGACAGGGTGAAATGTCTGTTTATTAAAATAGCTGGCCATGTAAACATAGTCTGAGAGCCCTGCTGTACAGTATGTGTGTGTGCTTGCACGCATGTATGGTGTCCCACCAATATGATATTTCAAGATGTTTCTATATTTGCTTTTTAAATATTGATTTGTCACTTTAGTCATTGACAGTGTTAAAGAGTTCCATGTTTTCATTAATCTCTATGCTACTGTATGCTTCAGAGGGTTGGTGTTTGGCTTAGGAAGTGAAAATCGGCCCTCTGCTGCCTGTCTAGTGGCATATGTATGACTCAGGATTGTGTTTAAACTGTTTGTACTGATAGTGTACTGTAAAAAACCCTAGCAGATTAAAGTAGTAGGCTACAACTTGTCATTGACCATACTGTGATGTATGAAAGAGCCAAAATGAAACGTAAACAAAAATGAAAATTAAACTGGGTGGAGGCCAGGAGAGGAGGTGGATTTTGTTAATGACCAAACTCCACCCATCAGATTCCTGCAGAGATGTTCTACGCCTTTTCATCCCTGTAACAACTTGTGTGTTTGACCTGGGAAAAAAAAAAATGGAACTGTGTGTGTGTGTGTGTGTGTGTGTGTGTGTGTGTGAGTGTGTGAGTGTGAGAGAGAGAGAGAGAGAGAGAGACATGTCAGTTTTATCTTAATCTTAATAACAAGGAATCTGAACACATCATCTGTGTCAGTAACCATGTTTCCATCCATGTCTCCATGTTTTATTCACATTAAGCAATATCCAATTAAAAATGCCTTGTAGAAACAGTCAAATTTGATTAAATGTCATATTAATATCGATAAAACGTTAATGTGGTGGATCTCATCAGATTCTCTCTTGATCAATAAAAAGCTGAATGCTGAATGACAAATGCTGGAATGATGGAAACAGTTCTTTGCCGGATAAATGTGAAGTTCGATGACATTTACAGCCCATGCAGCAACTTACATGTCCATATGTCTCCACTACTGTTATTGTTTTTGCTCTGCAACCGACCTGTTGGTCCGGGTGGATAGTCATGATCAGTTTTCACGCCACCATCTTCTGATGATACATTGGTATGTGTGTGCCAGTTGACACAAAAGCACTTGTATAACTTCTGCTATTTTTAGCATTTGTTAATAGAGGCCTATGTGATCCATGTTTCTTTCTTCTTGTGGCTGCAGTTAGTATCGCTCAGTGGAATTCAGGCAGGTGCTCCTATTGGTATTTGATTTTGTGATTCAGTGCAAAAATGAATGGAAACACGTTAAATAGCAGGAAAAGAATTTAATACACCAATATGATCACACAACAGCACATGACGTCATTATGCACAGCTTTCTTTTCAATTTAATGCTCTTAGATGGAAATGCAATTGAACCAGCAGGGGCCAGGCAGCGTAAGTGGATGGAAACATGGAAACATGGTGAGTGAGCCAATCAGGACAAAGGCATGTTATCACAGAGGGCTTTCTCTCAGACATTTTCAGACATTCTTGAAATGAGCAAGATGTGTAAATGTTGCCTAATGCGTGTGGACACAAAACCTGATACTCTCAGCCTCCAACATGCCAAGTGGGTCTTCAGATCTCTTTTTCAGACTTCTGTGAACAGCCAAAACTTTGAGTTTGTTACTTTGCTTCCTTCTTTTCCCCTAGTTTTATTTTTTAATAACCTTTTAGTGAACTGCTCATTTGCAGCAATTCAGAAGTGTCATTTTAATAATAATGATAATGATACAATCAATAAGTATAGTATAATCAGAATAACATAAAGCATATTAAACAGCAATAAAGTGCAAACAGTGAAGTAATTCCAGTCCCAGAAATAAAGGGAATATGCCTGAAAAAGCGCAGTGGCTGTGGGTTTTAAGGTGGGATTTGAAGGACCTGAGAGTACAGCTGGGTGTGTTAGTATGAAGGAGTGCAGTGAGATACAGAGGGGAGAGGTTGTTGATGGCCTTGAAGGTGAGGCGTAAGATTTTATAGATGATGTGAAAGATAACACAGGTCTCACTATGAGTATTAGTAGTATAATGTTTGCTAACATAATACAGCATGTGTCTGAAGCCATCACTCTCATTCTTGCACGCATCTGACCCTTGAGAGAGTGATCCCAGTTGTGATCAGCAAGCACAGCTGCAGCCCTCTGAAACTTCCGGGGGGATCTTTCTGGGAGGGGAGAGCGCCCCTCTAATATAATGGTGTGGGAAATATTGCACCACAATGCATCAATAAGCACTTTGAGATATAGTAAGTTGAAGTGTTGCAGGCCCTCACACCCACTGTGTTGACTGAAAGTTGATAGCATCAACAGGGGGATGGAGCTCAGTGGCACAGAGCACACTCTGCATGTAATGTATGACACCGTGAGTTCAATTCCTAGTGCTTTTATAGTAAGTCAAACAACTGTGGCACAGAAGAGCTTATTAGCTTGACTTGCATGAGGCCCGGTGTCTCTCCTAAGCTCCATTTCTTCCTCTCTGTCTCAGTGGTTTGCTTGTCCCCCCCCCGCCCCTGCCCCTGTCCTCCTGTTGTAAATCCACTCTCCTCTCTGTCGTGTGTGATTGACACTTGCAGGACTGATAGCTTACACTCCAACACACTGCTGATTAAAACTGACACACAAAGGAGCACATGCATAGACTCCTGTGTGGATTTGTTTACACAGACACTTCCTAACACATCAAACACATAGAAATACAAGAGACAACATAAGATAAGGTAAAATAAATAACATAGTTACATTTAAAAAAGCCTCATTACATATACCGTTGACATTCACACAGAGCCACCTGCTCTGTCTTTGAAACAATGGTCAATAGAAGAAGAGCAGAGTGGGAGCAACACCTGCTCACATCCCCCACAAATCTCACAGATATCTGACCAGGGGCCAAATGTATAAAACTCTGTGTGTGTTGAGGTGTAGAAATCTGTGTACGCACAGAACAGGAAACATGCAAAGGCAGTCTTGCGTCAGATGTATAAAACCCCACGGACGTATATTCCCACGTGATTTTTCTTCATACATCTCAATCATCCTAAAATTGTGCGCACGTGCGCGAGTCTTCTGACCATGCCCACAGTTCACCTTAGACAGCTTGTGACACACCCTAGTTGCTTGTTTTGCATATAAAAGCCTGGGATTTAATTTGAGGAGAAATCGCGGAAGCTCCGGCATGACAGATACAACCAAGCCAGCTGAACGGCAGTACATTCGGTGAGTTTTGAGCCACAGACCCTGGAGGATCTTTTTTACTGGTCTGACTAAAAAACATGAGGCCAAGAGGCGCATTACTGCGCACAATGTTTGTGTGCGAGCTGCTGGAGGAGGACAGGGAACCCCGCGCTCTCTCCGCTTGATGTGCGCACGGCGTCTATCCTGATCCAAACCGCCGTCAGTGGCATGTGCCAGGTGAAACGGGAGACACAGATTCAGTTTCCAACACAGTTTCAGTCTTATTGCAATCGGACATGCAATGAAAACAAACGTGTTTGTTCTCTGTTACAATGTACATTATTTTATTGTGACGTGTGAACGTGTCCTGTCATCACAAAATGAGATCATTATAAACTGTATCGATGGAAGTGAGGGGAATTAAAGTGACACTGCAGGAATCATCAAATGACGTAAACTGTAGTTTTTTTTTTGTTTTTTTTTTCCCATTTCTCTTGTTTCATGAAACAAACACTGTTCACTTGTTTTACCAGCTTACAGTCGCTGCATCACATCAAGACGCATGTGGAGAGCTGCTGCAGCTGGTGATCTCATTATTATTAACACAATGTAGGGAAAGAAAAAAATATCTAAATGAAATGTCTCCCATATTCACACATTTTTTATTCTTTTTGCCAACTCGCAACATCAAACTATTCTGAGTCGACTGTGTACACGTGAGGCTACGCAGTATGATAGATGCGTACCAGTGCGCACATTCTCACCCCCCGTGGATTTTTAGACATTTGGGAAAATTCGTGGAAAGTGGCGTGGGCACACTTTTCATGTGTATACGCATGGTTTATACATCTGGCCTAAACTTGGATGAAAAATGTTGTCAGTTATGTATAATCTGACGACACAGGTGGAGTCTTAACGGTCACTTCCTCACCTGCAAAACCATCCAACTTCATGACGTGAGTGCGTGGTGGGAAAATAGAGATGAATGAAGTGATAATGGCGTAGCTCTACACAGAGTTTTGTTGATGAGTTGTTTTGTTTTTGCACCTCATGTCTCTGGTCAGGACAGAGCTGGAGACAGGAGGTGTTTGGACAGAAAGCCTGTCTCCATCCAGCAGCTCCCAGCCTCACTTTTGCTTAACCTGTGCACCGACAGCATGTAAAAACACACATTTGTGGAGCTGTCCTTGGAGAGGGAGTTCTTGTTTGGTCTCACCACGAGCACAGTATGTGGTGCAAAACCTGACCAAGTGAAATAGGAAACACAGGAACACACACATAAAGACTAGAAAAATCTACTGAAACAAAACACTTATGATCCAGCTCAGTTAGTGGGCTGATATAGTTATTTTGTAGTTTATCTAACTACCTGAAAGCACTTTCTGTCCTTCACTGCTTTCCAACATGGTCAGACATGTTGTTAATGATAAGCAATAAGCAACATGCTTATTATTGTCAGGTTAGAGGTTCTAACAGGACCCAAAATGCAGACCACAACTCACCACAAGGTCGAACAGAAATATTTATTTACTTACCAAAACTCACGGAGGCAGGGACACGAAGGAAAAACTGAGGACGAAATGTAGGGCATGGACACAGGGCACACAACACAGACAAACCGACAGAGGACAGTCTCCTTCTTCTTGTAGTTTTCCAGCATTTGGTGCATTACAGCCACCTTCTGCTCTGGAGTGTGGATCAGACAATAGACTTACACCCTGATTCCCTTCTATACACACACACAAAAACACACACACACACCCTGAGTACACATAGCCTATCTACTATTAAAAAAAAAAGTCCCTGTGCCGTATCACTCCCCTGATCCGTGCTCTCTCACTCATGTCTAGTGAAAAAGGACAACTGGAAAACACTGAGGTTAAATATACGAGGAAAAAAGACACAATGTTGAGCAACACAGCAAACACAGGATGTAAGCACAGGAAGACAGAATGCTGAACTTCAAAATAAAACAGGAACACCACTACAAAATATAGGTCAGAGCAGGCAAGAATCACCAGCAGTCAGGTGATCAGTTAGACTGCAGACAAACCAGTAGCTACTTGCAATAGTTGTGAGGACATCATTCTCATTTGCATTTCAGGTGAGTTTATTATCAGTTTATCCTCCGTCCTCCATCCACCCCACACATGGACTGTTTACCCATCTACCCTAACATCAAAGAGGGCAAGAGTGTTTTCCCTCTCAGACATAATCCTAAATCCCCTTTAAAAATACACAACCATCAATGCATGAACAACCACACAACAAAAACACACAGACCAAATGTACAGCCCACCGTATAGTCAGCAAACTCTACTCTTTATCTGCTTTAACTGTACTTTATGTACTGCTGTTACCTCCTCTCTGCTGTATACGTGTGTTTTATGGTCTGAATGACAACTAAAGTGGTTTACATAATCTGGATAAATGGCTGCTTTGTTTCCAACCACCCCCTGTTTCTTATTGTGTTGTACATAGTGTATTTGTTCCATTTCTGCATTTCAACTTTGTGCAGCAAAGTGTCATCATAACTGACAGAGCTGATGGCCAGAGGAAGAACGATAACATCTATGTTTTAATGATCTAGAGTCACCCATGTACATCCATGTATGTGTCTCTGTCAGACAGAAAGAAAAAATAAAATGCTGAACTATTCACTGCTAAGTATTAAATCTGCACATCTCAATCACGCACACGCACACGCACACGCACACGCACACGCACACACACACACACACACACACACACAGTCTCTGTCTCTCTACACAGGATGGCAGGGATTACTCATTTGTGCTCCACAGCGCAGCGAGCCAGAAGGTAAAATCAATTAAGTTGAGCTTGTGGCTTCACTAGTTAAAGCATCTGCAAATATTTGATAAATGTCAGCGCTCATCACTCAATCTCTTTCCACAGCACCTGAAAACCTCCAGAATCACAGGAAACCCCACTCACAGAACTAGAGTGACAGTTTTTAACCCGAGGTTCACCTGCAGATTCTTAATAGACTCAGAGTGAATAAGTACTGCAGGTATGGAACAGGAGCTGTGTTTATGACAGAGAGATGAATATCAGTTATCAAATATCAGTACTTTACAGTTCTGTTATCTGCTATCTGGCTCTGAATAGTTGCCTCCTACAGTATGTGACTGTCTGTGTATGACCCCTGGTGATACAACAATGTGTTTCATTCAAAAGACAGAGCAGTGACAGAAACCACCTCATAATGATATACTGGTAGGTGAATGAATGTAGATTTATTAGCAGGTCAAACCTGGTTTCTTGTTTGGTGGTGAGTGTTGCTTGACAAGAGCATTAGTCATTGTTCACCTCTGAGCAGAGCAGCATCCTCACAGCTGGAGGCCACTGCATGTCACTATTGGATAGTGACAACATGTGCCAAGGTTAATGAGTTAGTATCCAACTTCAGAAGAAGAAACTATGTACATTAGAAATAGATGACACACCTTTTGGTGAGTATAGGAATAAAGTGTGGTGGTGTGGTTTTACACAACCAGAATGCTTATAATGCTTCCTTGAGTCGTCGACAGGAAGATCAGTGCAGCATCAGATGTAAAGTGAACCACACACCACACTGCTGTGGTGAACATTTTGTCAGTCAAGATCATCACCTGTGGCCATATGCTTTGGGTAGTGACTGAAATGATAAGCTAAAAGACACAGGCATCTGAACGGGGTTTCCTTGGTAGAGTGTCCAGGCTCATGGATATAGGGTGAAGAGCTCTGACATCCAGAGGGAGCTTGCAGTAGATCCACTGCTACTTCATCCTGAAAGGAGCCAGATGAGGTGGTTCCAGCATCTGGTTAGGACACCTCCTGGACACCTTCCACTGGAGGTCTTCCGCACATGTCCAACTAGTTTGAGGCCTCAGGGTGGACCCAGCATGGTCATCAACAAAATCTACTGGTGGAATAGAATAGAATAGAATAGAATGAACTTTATTCATCCCCGAAGGGAAATTCAATTGTTAAGTAGCTCATAACAAAAACAGAAAAAACAACAACAACCAAAACACCAACTGGTAACCCCTTTTTTTTAGCCAGTGTGAGTAACTGTAACACATATTCCGTCTTGCCACTTGGAGAGTCCTTCACAGGCTCTTGAGCATAGCAGGTTACTACAGCACTTTTTGCCACAACTCATCCACTGTTGTTTTTGAAGAGGATGAAGGTCTCCAGGGATTTCAGATCCCTTGACCCAAAACATACACTCATCTTGTGAAATGTCTGAACATTTTGAAAAGTTATCATGACATTACCTTTGCACTCAGAGCGATGGACTGATGGAAGAGAATAAGAGAGGAGAATAAGAATTACTTTATCAGCCTCCATTACACTGTGCACTTAACTGTCCTGTTACTTTAAGTGGGAAATTAGGGAAGTTGCTTTGAAAACTCTTGGAAGCGTATAGCAGATAATATCTTCTTAGAGCATAGATGAATTACTTATGAATGGGCGTGACTGAGAGGGAGATGGCACATGTAACAGACAATGGGTGCTGCAGTGCAGACGGCTGGGCGGAGGCATTATTTTAGTTTTGCCTGTGCACTCAATTTAGTGGTAAAGGACAGTCCGTCTAAAAGCTGTCCCCAGAGTGGTGCAGATACTGGGGAAAATGCAGTGTGACCATGTCCTTTTTTTTCTATCACAGCACAAAGGTCACAGAGAAGCCCAGGGCTGTTGAACAGCAGATGAAAATGGCAGAACACCATCTGATTCAGTCAGTAGATACCTGCTGGAATTCAGTCTTTCACATGCCCGAGTGAATATGAGCGAAATGAGCACAGGTCTCTGCCTCCTGGAGAGGAGTGAAAGGTGTTTAAGAGTGGGAGAATTTTCTCTGATCAATCAAACAGCTGATGCACTGAGGCTCTTGAAGAACTAACACGGGAAGTTTGATCTGAAAAACATTTCAAAGTTCTGCTGGGTTCCTGGTTCATAGAGCTGTAGCAGCCTGGTGCTACGGTTAGGTGTAAATAACATATAACTTTTGAGTTCCATGATTTGTACGACATCTTTTTTATTTCTTTCATTCAAGTCATTATTAATATTGTCAGTGTGAAGTGCTAGTGACTGCGTGGGTTAGTTCCCACAGCCAGTTAGCTCAGTGTGCCGTCACAGCAGCAGGTTGTTGATCTCTGGACCTAACCTGTATACAGAATCTGTGGATGTGGCAAAACAATAGAATCAAGTTAGAGAGTAAATCAACATGACACCAGAATGTAATTAGACTGATTAATCAGATCACATGACTTAGGTTGAGCCTGTCTGTGTATACAGTATTTATGGTCTGTGTCTGTGTTGCCACCTGTCCCATGGAACACGATAACATCCCGTGTTTGAGGATTAAATAGCGCGGACAAATCCCATCCCATATTTCCCAATTGTCTCGAAGGCAGCATCTCATCCCATCCCACTCTGCCCATGAGCAGGTAAAGCTCGAGGTCATGGCTGGGTTGATGAAAGATGAGAATGGGAAAATTCTAACTCTAGGTTTGACAGTGTCTGTGCTAATGCCTCTCAGACGACCTGAGTATATATATGCATATGCCCCAGTGTTTCCTGTGGTGGACGGTAGCCTGTCAGATGTAGGGCAGCTTCAGGAGGACAACACTCTCCATTCACAGCAAAGCCTGTGATTTGATTTGTTCCTGAAAGTTGGGGTGTTCAGTCAGATAACCAGGCATTTGTTATACACTAATCAAAATATAGTGTTGATGTGAAAAGAACAGCTCTGAAGTGTTATTATTTTTGACTGATCTGTAAAATTGCATCCCTAAATTGTAATTGATTAACTGTAGGAACATGAATTGCATCCTTCAAGACTATATAAGATTAACAAATCATTGAGTTAGAGGACATTAAAACCAGAGTGTGACAAAAGGCAGGTAAAAAGCACGTCACACTGTCAGTGCAGCCCAGCACCAAAGCTCTGTTCTTCCCAATTAAGCTGAGCTGTTGCTTTCCCACACAGGCATTCAAGTTTCACCTGACTGTTCGGGGTCTTTCTCCTCCTCCTCCTCTTCCTCTCCTACTTCTCTTATTAATTCTTTCCACTATTTCATTCAAACTTCAACCCTCATTATAACCTGAACACATTGACTTTGCTTGATTTTATCTCATCATTAGCAGATTAGTATGAACTGAGTTGTGTATAAACTGTGACAACTTTGCCGTAATTTTGTTTAAGGTCTGTTACCTGTGCTTACCATTATGCAACTTCTGTCTGACTGGTAAAAAAAAAAAAAGAAAAAGAAAAAAAAAGGTTTTGCTTTTGCAGAGGGAGCGACTGATTCAATAAATGGGTTCAGGCCACATAGGATTTGCACTTTTACCAAAGTAAGTTCCTCTCTCGCAGACAGAGCACGTCGCCTTCCTGAGTGGTGTGATGTGTGTGTTGACTAGGACCAGAAAGAGTGCCTCAATTACTTCAATTTTAAAGTTCCTGCACTGGCTCCCTGTCTGCTTCAGAATTGATTTTAAGATTCTTTATTGGTTTTTAAAGCTCTTAGTCTTACTTACTTGTCAGATTTGCTTTTAGCCTATGAACCCTGCAGAGCCCTCAGGTCTTCTTGGTTGTTGGAAATTATTAATACCAAAAGTCAGAATGAAAACCCATGGTGAGGCATCTTTTATTACTGTGGAGGAGCCTCCCAGAAGACCTGAGCACGGCACAGAGGGTTGATATTTTAACAAGCAAAGTCAAACCCCACTTTTTTAGACCAGTTTTTTATATATATTTATATATTTTTACTAGCGTGTCCGTCTACATTTGTTGAGCCTTTCTAGGTTAACTGGGGAATCTAAATAGTCTGTAGGTGTGAATGTGAGTGAGTGAGTTTGTGCATGTGTGTGTGTGTGTGTCAGCCCTTTCAGCATTTTATTCTGCCTTTTCATTTCGGGTTTACCTCTGTTTTAATATGATTTATTTCATCTTCATCACTGTTTGCGTTCCAGTCTTCAGTGTTTCCTCTGTGCAAATGTATGAGATTTGTGATCGTGCTTCCTCAGCTCTTGTTGTTTTTGTCCTACTCTTATTGTTTTGTTGTTGTTGTTTTTACTTGGTTATTTATTGCTATTTATTGTGTTTGTGTGTATGTGTGGGGCTGTCTGATTGACTGAATGTTGACACCTACATTTGATAATGATTATGGCTTGGTTTGGTTCAAGAAAATTTGGGTTAAAATAATAAATACTACCTGAACATTAAATGACACTCCTCATTTTTTTCTCAATTTCAGCCCAAGTCTGAACCCTGCCTGAAAAGGCCCAACCCGGCAGACCGTGTTCGGGCTGACAGTTTATACTAATTGGTCAGGTTGGGCTCTGGCTTTAGAGAGAAAAAAAAAAGTCTGTGACACAGCACCGTGTGGGCAGACAGTGATCGCCTGCATTTAGGTCTGGCACCAGGATGAAGTTACTGAGTGGGCCCAGCTCCGCTCCATGTCAGAACCATGGATAGCACTGCAGTGGTTTTACCTGAGTGTCACTTATCTTGACCAGAATTGTTGTTGTTTTGTTGATTTTCTATATGATACACAACTAGTGCCTTGTGGCACTGGGTGTGAGGTGTTGAACTCACTCGGGTCAGGTTTGGATTTTCAACTCTAAGAACAGCTGTGTCTGTGCAGGTGAATGTGGAGTAGGTATGTACAGTCAGGTATTTGGAAATTGTTCCTGAGGATGATCTAGTCTTGTGAAGGTTCATGTATCTCAGATGATATTGTCACTGTAGTCATGACATCATCACAAGGCGCAGTCAGCTGTATGCACCTCTGCTCCACTGGAACTGTGACACTGGAGTAAAAATTCAATAATCTGGAAACTGTTGGTGAAAAAATGACATGTCTGCCTTTACAAAACTCAAGTTTGATTTACCATCAGATCTTATCAGTGGATAGAATGGACCTCTGACAACTTCAACCTGAGAGGACATGAAGCTCTAATTAAACTGTAGTGGCATTAGTCAGATTTTTGGAAATCACACAAATATCCCCTGATAATGACGGTTTAAGGAGCCTTAAGAGGATCACTTTGGTTTTTAAACTCATACCTTATTTTCTTCATGTTCCTTAGTTTGCTGAATGATATCAAGCTCTTGACAGCGTCCACTTAAAATACACCTCTTGTATTTGCTCTCTATCTTTCTATATCATTCTGAAGCTGTAGTAATATCACAGAGGGTTTTTCATCCCTGAACTTTTGCACTCATACTGCGTACACCTCTGTCATGGGAATTTAACTGTTCTGATGTTGCACTCCTTGTCTCCATACCTAAAATATAAATATAACATAGAATGGAAACAAGCAGAGAAGCAGCAAAATTGGATAATAGCAGAGGGAAGATGAGGGAGAGGAAAGAACGGGGGAAAGGTCGAGTAAAAGGAATTTTGGGAGAGGTTGGAGAAAACATCTTGCTGAGTTTTTAACTAAGTGCGTGATTGAAAGAGAGGAGAGGAGGTGGTTGGCAGAGGGAGTGACAGGCAAAGGAAAAGAAAGGCAGTGAGTTTAAAGGAGCTCAACTTGAGCGTGTGAGAGAAAAAAGGTGAGAGATCGTGGGGTGGAGTAGAGGCCTTCAGATTACAGTATTACCTCGGTTATCGCGGTTAATGGGGGCAGAACCCCCGCGAAACGTGAAAATCCGCGAAGTAGCGACGCCCCTTCATAAAAGCCCCAAGGGGTTGGAACTTGAAACACACCGCGAGAACACACCGCGAGACACAAACTCTTCTCACCGCGATCTATACACAGACTGCAGAGATGCAGAGAGGAACGCAGAGCGGGGGTATGAAAGATGCTTGGGCGATATGAATTGGGCAATCGGCATCCGAGATCTCAAGGGGTGCTGGCCAATCGGCTTGAATCTTGGCTGTCTGAAACGTTCCTCGGTGGTGCGGGAAGCATCCGTTGGATTTTTTTTTTATTTTTAATATTTTAAATAATTTTTAATTTTAATTGAATATTTTTTGACTCGCGAAGCAGTGAACCAGCGATAACCGAAGCGCGAAGTAGCGAGGTGTCTCTGTAATATGAGGGCCAGAGGATGTTACCAGGAAAGGCGTGAAACTCTGGACATGCATGCCAATATTCACATGATCACATTACCAATGTGATCATTATACACACTCATAGGCCATTTGCTGGTGAGTGTTTAGTGTTTGCATGTATACAAGATCTTGTGCAGCAACACTGGCCTCATACACCTACCAGACAAAAGAAATCTCACAGCAGGGAATCTATCATTAACCAATGACAAAGTATAAAATTTGTACACTTTATATGGACATGTATATAAAACATGAAAAATTAAATCAGAGGCCAGAAACGAGTCAGAGGCCAAAAATGCAGATCCTTATCACCTGAGGTTTATCTGTGTGTGTGTGTGCACCGCAAAGTCATTTCTAATCTGATCTCTGATTTTATCAACAGTGTCTGACTCAAATGGTTTTACAATGTGTTTTTATATAGTTTTATACAGTGTATTTTTACATTTGATTTAAACTAAAACCAGACCAGTGACAGTCTTATTGTTGTCACATTATTGGTGCAAAAGCAGCACTTTGGGATTAATGATTTCTTGACAGGTGAAATGTATAAAAATGTCAATGCATGTCCATCTACCCAGAAGTGGCTGACAGGCCTCAGACTCCAGAGGCAGGCAAAGAAGTTTTACTGAATGCTGAGTAAATTCCTCCAGCATCACAACAGAGTGATTTATCTGTCAGATATACGTTATGAAATAGTAATAATACAAACATATTGACCAAGCATGAGCCAGGGTGAACCTTCAACAGATCAGGCCAGCACCTGAATATCTCTCAATAAAGGTGAGTTCATACTGAGCATGTTTAGTTTGATCAGCTGGACCACACAATAAGATGAAATAGCCACAGAGATGTCTAGAGATGATTGTTTCTGTCTGAGAAAGCTGTGATGTGTTTAGGTGAGAATATCACCTGTACAAGCTAAATCGAATAAGAGAGAATCAAGAGCACAGGGTGCAGGGGGGTGCAGTGAGGACACCATCTTTTCTCCATTCCACTGAGAGATAAAGTGGGAGAGTAAACCTTTTCAGAGACACCCTGTACCTACCAAATGGTCTTCTCTTCTTTAAAGTCTAGTTTGTTGTTATAAAATCCCTCAGTACTGTGAGTACACTGTGATGAAACCCACAGCCCTCGTTATGTCTAAGAAATTTTGATGTTTGCCTGAGAGTAATAGGAGGTTTCATCATTCTCAGACAAATCGAATCAGTGTTAAAGAGGAACTATGCAAGTCTAGTTGCTTTTCCTCTGTGTTGCTAACCCTCCTCTGGGCCATGTGCATTTGTTTTTAATGAAACTGGTGAAAAAGCAATCAATGGAGTGCTGGATAACGTTATAAAACATATACAATGATACAATGTGTATATTTGTGTAGTCTAAACTGTCTTAAATGAAAGATTATGGGTTACCGAGCGCGTTTGTGTCACGTTGCACAGAGACGAGAGCTGGGGCACCGGGGTGGAGGTGCTGCACTGATGTTGCGAGGTTGGTTTTTAGCCCAGAGACTCCAGGTGGAGCTATGGAGTAGCTATGCTACATTTTCACTTTAAACAGCCTCAGTAATTATGATGGTCACATACATGACTTGTGACTTGTTGCAGGTCACAGGAGGCTCTCTGCCCTCCACCTGCAGTCTCTGGGCTGAAAACCAACCTTGCAAGATCAGAGCCTCTGACCCAGTGTCCCAGCTCTTGTGTCTGCGCACCATGACACAAATGCACCTCATAACCGTAATCTCTTGTTTATGACAGATAAGACTACACAAATATACACATCCTAACATCATATATGATAAATGATGTTTCCACTGCTCCATGGATTGCTTTCTCGCCAGCTTCATTGAAAGCAAATGCACATGGCCGGGAGGAGGGTTAGCAACACAGTGGAAAAGCAACTGGACTTGAATAGTTCCCCTTTAAAGGCCCAATGGAATCAACAATATATTTCCCAGCTTTAGTGTCTATGTGTTAATTGTTCATATATCTGTTGATATTTGCCAAATTCATGTCAGAAAGTTATTATCTGAGTATTTTACATAAGAATCAATGTATTTTCTTTTCCTGTAAAACAATTTCAGATATGTGATGACTCATCCTGCACTCAAAGGTGGTCCTAATTTTATGTCCAGTGAAAATAGTTTCTTGATTATTTTACGTCCCTCCCCTGATATATAACTCCTGCCAGTCACCATCACAACCACTCAGCTGTAACCAACACTGTGTGTGAGCTTGTTCTATCTCTGTGGAGCATCTCTCCCCTGCTAGCACAACTGATACCCTCAGGTCTAGGCTCAAATAGTCTCACACCTGGTCTCAGTCCAGGTGTGTGTGAAGGTGAAGGAGAGGAGTCCTCCACAGCAGCAGACAATTCCACAGGTTGTGCTTAACATACATTCAGTGTGATTGGTTACCGCTGACAGCAATCAATATTGGTGACATGTCCCTATAATCTTGTGTCTCTGATGAACTGTTTCAGAACCTCTTTCATCAGTTGTTTGTCAAAAAGGCTGACCAGCACCTTCTCTTGCTTCTCCTGCAGAGTTTAAAGAGAGCACACCTCAGTCCATCAACACTCACCACTTTCTACACAGGCACCATTGAGAGTGTGCTAACCAGCAGCATCTCTCTGTGGCATGTAAGCAGCAACGCGTCAGACAAAAAGGCACTGAGCAGAGTGGTGAGGACGGCCGAAAAGATCAAAGGGGCCTCACTGCCACTGCTTGGGGCCCTGGCAAAACAGCGCTGCCTGTCGAGGGCAGAGCTTCTGCCCAACTGCCATCAGACTGCTGAACACCATGAAAGCACAGAAATCAAAATAACACACACATCACACTCACACCATAATAGATCCCACCCAGACTGTGCAATATCATCTCACACCTTAGTGCAATACACAGCGACATTTTATTTTTATTTAATTTGTTATACGTATTTATACACATCAACATGTGCATTTGTATTTGTTATGTTCATGTATTTTTCTTCTGTTTTCTTTTAACATGGTTATTTTTATTAGTGTTTTTTCTACCTTGTTTATTGTGGCCCAATGCAAACATATTGTAATTTTGTTCAGAAATGCATCTTGATGTATTGTATACAGAGAGTCTTTCACATTCTCAGATGGTCATTTTCCAGAGCCACATAGAAATCACCATTCATGCAAGATGAATTCCCCTCCGAGGACCTGCTCCATGAAAGCTTATAAATGGACTTTTTTTTTTTTTTTTTTTATGAACTAGCCTTGGTTTAAGGATATGAAGTTCATTCTGGTTGGTACACTTTTCCATTTCCCCCTCTCACTTACTCTTCCCCTCCCCCCTTTCTCTCTGTCTCTTGCCCACTCTCCTCTCTCTAAGCATGCATCACAGGCATGCAGACGTTCATGTAATAGAATGTGATAACAAATCCAAATTATACTGTGGAAAAAAGTGCTTTCATTTGTCTTAGGAGTCGCTGAGCAGGGAGCTCCAAAATGGGACTTTAGTAAAATAAAGAGATTTTTTTCTCCTTTTGCCAAGTGTGTATGTGAAAAATAGATCATTATGAAAATCCATGTGTAGCATTTTCTTTCTGAGTAGATTTATAATTTTCTGTCCCCTCTGTCAGCCATTATTGCCTCAAACAAAGACAAAGGAGGATGCATAAGAATGAGGAGGCTTTTTTCTTCTTCTTTCTCTTTGAATGTCAGGACTTAAAATATTTTCTCTGCTGCCTGTTTCTGCTCTACGTGGGGTGAAAGTCTATCACTGCCTCTCCAAGCTTCTGAGCAGCTTCTGCTTGGAGTAAATACAGAGCTTTGTTATGACTTTTGAAGTCTTTTTGTGTGTCTCCCTTGAAGGAGCACATCAGCCAAGTGGAACTCCAAATCCATCCCTGTGTGTGAAAAATGATTAGAGAAAATGAACTTCCAACACGTTTCATCACTTTCATACTCTCTGTCTACTTGGCTGGAGTCCCACAATCTAAAGCGAGCAGAATACCTGGAGTGAAAACACAAAGTGAGCAGAGCGGGAACCATGAAGTGAGGGTGAACCTGCTGAAGGTCACGCGCAGGATCTGAGCGTGGAGAGTGGATTAAAGCAGTCAAAGGATTTTAAGCAAGTCAACATTAAAAAGCCATTGGAGCTCATCTGACTGGCAAAGTGTTTTTCTTTCCTGCCATCATTTGTCAGGCTGATGGAAAAACAGAATCGAGACATTACTGCCTTTCATCCAGAGACGACGGTCATCACCTAAACTCTCACCTGCTACATCTGCCACACACATTAAAGTTTGAAAAAACACTTCACTGGTTTGTAGCCAAGAGGGAGAGAAGATAAACCTCAGGTCTGACTGTGTGTTAATGCAGAGCTGGGAGTCACGTTGGTGGTTGGCTCATGTTAGCATAAACTTATGGTTCTGTCCAAAGTTCAAAATGCAGCTACAAACACATTGAATGTTCACTTGTTTTGTTATGTGAAGTTACTGGTAGAAACATAATGGTTTATGGCAAGCATACACTCAACCAGCTGTCACTCAAAGATGCCACACCCTTGAGTTTTAAGGGAAAAAAGGCAGCTGTGGTTGCCACAGCAACACAGAAGCATGAAATAATGTATTCAATAGTGAAATAAGTATATATGTTTTTTACATAAAATAAATGGGTATTTCAATGAATTAATGACACATTTAATAACACATTTATGTATTTAATTCTAATTTTAAAGAGGAACTATGCAGGATATTTCCTGTAGCTATGCTACATTTTTACCTTAATTAAACAGCAGTAATTATGATGGTTACATACATGACTTGTAACTTGTCACAGGGAGAATGGAGGCTCTCTGCCCTCCACCTGGAGTCTCCGGGCTGAAAACCAACCTTGCAAGATCAGTGCCTCCGACCTGGTGTCCCAGCTCTCATCTCTGCGCACCACGACACAAATGTGCTCTGTAACCTGACGGTCAAGACTACACAAATATAAATGTTGTATCATCGTATATATGTCCAGCACTCCATGGATTGCTTTCTTTGCCGGCTTTGTTAAAAACAAACACACATGGCCCAGAGGAGGGTTAGCAAAACAGAGGAAAGGCGGCTGGACTTGCATAGTTCCCCCTTAATGAATTAATGACACATTTAAGTAATTATTTAATGGTGTATTTATTTATTTAATTTTGGCATGTTTAATCCTCAAAAAAAAATAAAAAAAAATAAATATATATATATATATATATATATATATATATATATATATATATCAAAGTTCAGTATCTTATTAAAGAGTAACTAAACCCCCCAACCACTTTTCCCTGCTGAAAACGGTTGTATTTGGGTAATAAGTGGTGTTGCCGATCGATTCTGGTCTGAATCTTGACAGTGTAGTCAAGGATTTCAATTTGGCGTATTTTGTTGTAAAAATGCATTGCCCTCTATGGGTTGCAACCCAGCTACTGCAAGTAAATTTTCCTATTGGCTGAGATGGAGGCCAATGACGTTTGGAGGCAACTTTCGTCCCAAACCACCACTGTTCGCCCCGCCCCTCCTATGAAACAGCACCTGTCGACTTGAACCGAACTGAACACATTGCCTGAATTGAGAGGTAGAGAGACTGAGCATATAGTAGGTTGAACTGATACCAGATTGGTTGGTAGAAGTTTTATTGTTAGTAGTAGTTAGTCTATAGTATTTAGTAGGTTAGCTAGCAGTTTCATATACTGGGTTGCTTGAGTTTTTGTATTTTAGTAGTTACTAGTTTAGCGCTGCCAAGAGCTGGAGTTTCTGATTGCTTTCCCAATGGCGGTGAACATGGGTTACGCTAAAGTGCCCAAAAACTATCCAGTGCCCAACGGTGCTCTCCCGGTGCCGACAGCAGGACGGCAGCTGCACCTGTGGCTCTGCTGCAGGCTCAGGTGAGTGTAAAATAATGTTTGTGATAATAACTGTTGTAATGCTAGTGACATGACTGAAGCTAATGTGTCTAATAACTGCAAAGTCTAAATCCATATGTGAACCTGCCGTCTATAAGGTCAGATGACAGGCGCGTTACAATATCAGTGCTACATGCTCTGGATTGTTGACAAAATATCTGACCCGGAGGTCGGGCAGATTAGCTTCAGTCATGTCATTCTGCATAATAATTAGCCATGTGCTTCTGTTTGTGTGTAGGAGGGAAAAGTCTTTTTTTCCACGTCATGTATCTTTAACATTTTTTCTCTTTACGTAGTAATTCTGATGAATTGCCACTTCAGTGACCAAGTATCATCCATGAAGACAAGACAATGGAGCTGTTCTAAAGATGTCCAGTGTGCACCTGGAGCTGTGTGATCACCAAACATGTAACCAGGATATCACATGTGGTTCATATGTGAATCTCTTACTTTTACCACCTGAGCATCGTAAGAATAAGGCTACTATATTTCCCAGTCTAATCTTTATTGTATTGCATTCTGTTATGTGATGATAAATCCATCCTGCACTAAAAAGAACATGTGGAACTGACAGCTGTGGACACTATACACTGAATACACCATATAAAGTTGGTGATTTGTGAGATGTGTTTCCACTGACTACTTGAAGATTTATTAATATTAAATGTTGATATTAATAAAAGAAATAATGTAATAAATACTATTCCCTGTATGAACTGACTTTGATTTTCTGTGTAGCACTTAGCGGCACATAGTGCTGCAGGCTGTTTATCTGTTTTTCCATTTTGAAACAAAAATGGAAAAAACAAAAAAAAACAAAACAGTGTTTTTCTGTGTAGGATGTAAAAATGGGAAAACGAAAAATAAATATCTTTTAAAGGTTTGTTTTGTTTGTGTAATATTTTGATAACAAATGTGACCCGGGATCAATGACGTCAGTCAACTTCCGCTTTCTCACGAAGAAGGGTATGGCTACATCTGGTTGGACCCATTTAAAGGGAAAATGCAGGAATGCCAGACAGCGCTCAACAAAACTGAACATAATTTCTAAAGTACAGACTGAGACTAGAGTACTGAACATGTCGTTTTAATCATCTTCATTTTCCTTGGTACCGTTAGCGATCATTTTGTGCATGCTAATCTGCAGGCTAAAAACTTAAACTGAATATGCCTTGTGTTAGTCAGTGGACTGTGTGTGTGTGGGGGGGAATATTTATTTACATCTATCACAATCTATCATGAGGCAACAGACGGAATATTCATATCTCACGATGTAATATCATTATTCCCCGGACTCCAGTTGAAGTCACATTACAAATAGTACATGAACAATTGACAGCAGACAAATCCCTCAAAAAACGCACAAAGCTCACAGCACAGGACATCTCCCCGTTACTTTGTTTTGTCGCCACATCCGTTTCCATAACACCATATACAGACAGAAAGAAGCCTTCACAATGGACGATTATGTGCAGCTTTTTCATGGAAGATCTGGAGAAAAAAGCAATAACATCGGCACCCGAGCACTGTTGGCCAACCCTATGGAAGCATTATGCAGATGGCATTTTGAAGAAAGTTAAATCAGGACACACAACAGATGACAGACCATCTCAACACCATGGACGACACTGGGCAAATCAAATTCACACACGAGGAAGAAACAAACCAATCCATTGCCTTCCTGGACATCAACATCACCCATAGAAACGACAGTGGTATAAAGAATAAAAATTACAGAAAACCAACACACACAGACCAGTATCTACTATGGACATCAGAACAAGTGCCCTGCATGGGCCTATTATCTGGGCCCGAGTCCGACCCTGGCCCAAGGGGGTGACAGTTGGCTGACAGTTGGTACTGTCTGCAGTGGTGCACAGTGGTAGGAAATGTAGTCGTCTCGATTTTGTGCACACGTGCAGCTAAAACCATAACACATTGTTGATTTTTATTTTATTTCTTCTTTGTTCTCCACAGTCTCTTCTTTTTTAAAAACACCAATTTGACTTTAAAAACTTGTATGGCTAAATAACATTTGGTCATTTCTGTCAGGAAACTGCGACTGAATGAATGGTTGAATATTCCTCCCGCTAACCATTCGGCTGCAGGTGGGTTGCCACTGGGAGTCATAGTCACAACATTTGACTCCCAAAACAACATTGCAACGGGACTCAAGTTGCTGCATTCTATACTGCCAGGGGATGCTTTTTATGGGAGAGGAGAGCTAGGGCCAAAAGTTGTCAAGACCTCTGACTGCAAAGCCCTGCGACAGGCCCTGCAGAATGCGTTTCTGGAGACCACTCCCCTCCCCTGTGTCTTTTACCTGCTCCAGGCCATATGGAGATGACTCTGGGACAGTCACCATGGGGTTTGTCAGAGAAATTCATATTGTTCTACTATATTAAGTCAATTTGGTTTAAAATCCCCAACTGTTCTCTCAGCAAATCTCTTTGCTTGAAGGTGTTAAATACGCTGTCTTACTAGTATGTATGAAGACACATGATCTAATATTTTCATGACAGGTGCCGAAGGGGGGCCGGCAGTGGCTGCAGGATATCTTCAAAAAAATGGTGTATGCCATGTCACCAGAGGAGCTGGAGGCCTCCTACCAGGCTCTCCAGGACCCAGCGGTTCTGAAGCACCAACGGTACTGGGACCATTTGACAGCAGTGTTTGCCCAATGCAAGGACTGGGCTATCTGTCTTCCATTGCAGGGCAACAACACAAATCATTTTGTTGAAAGTGCCATGAGGGTCTTGAAAGACAGCATTTTCCACAGGTAGGGATAAAAATGTATAAAACTTAAAAACTTTATGAAAGATGACACACACACACACACAGTCTCACACATAAACGTCTCTCTCTCTCTCTCTCACACACACACACACACACACACACATTAGTCGTTGCACACTGTAGAGACGTGTTCATTAATTTGAGAGAGGACAAACAATGACGTTCTGGTTAACTATTTATTTGGATCATTAAAAAAAATCTTGTACAAGGACCTTCTCTGTTCAGGAAATCACAGTCTGCAAGCAGTTACCTGTAACCACCCCCCCAGAGAAAGATAAAGAAATTCCATTACAAACACATAATATATTTTTGCTCTATGTGTGTGTATTTAGCATCTATTGGCTAAGCAGGTGGGGAGGAGCTGTGGTTCAGACTTAGCTCTCCCCTCGCTGGTGCACAGGCTGGTCCCAGCCTCTCAGCACATGTTCCATCCAACCACAAGAGACAGCACCCTGAAAAGAAACCTCACTACTCTGCATAACTAAATGCTTTATTTGGAAAGATTACTTCTGTCTCTAAGTCTCCTGATCTCTGACTTCAGTGATGCTCTTCATTGACCTTGAGATGTTCTCCTCTTGCTATTTTCACTCAGGTTGTTTTTACAAGATGTCCTCGCAACCTCCCTCCCATAGCCCAGTAAATCGAAAGTTCAGTGTTAGTTAGTTTTCAAGTTATATGAAAACTAACTAAATAAAGTTAGTGTTCAAGTCATAGGCAGAGCAGATAATATCACAGTGTTCAAGATGAGTGTAAAGCAGATTCTTGTGCTTTAGCTCAGTTAATGTTAATCATTTAGGCCTTCCAGTGATCTGTGATGTGTAGAGTTATCTTCTAAGAAACTAATCATTAGCATAAAGTGAAGTTTTGTCTCTTATAGTTCAGTAATAGTATTTGAGATGAAGAATTATCCCTAACAATGCACTAATATTGTTTATTACTTGCCTTGAAATGACTACTACGCTGGCTTGCAAGCTTCAGGGTTTGTAGGAAAGAGATTGTTTCTAGATTCTAGATTCTCCAGATCAGCATTTATGCAATGTTAGGTTCACAACAAATAAAATCTGTCATATTTGAATAATACTGTGGTGTCTTTTCTACAATTGGCTGACTATGGCGTCATTCATCTGTGGTAGCGTATTAAAAATGGTCATGCCTTTACTTTGGTAATAATTTGAATGTAATAGTTTCACTAAGTAGTTTCTGCTAAGCGGGGAGGATGCAAGTTAGGACCAACACATCTCGCGTCACGTCAGGGAGCCGTAATGAACTCTGTGTTGACTGCTCTGCTAATTGTGCTGCTGTTCCAAGCCTATTTGCTGGTTGGGAAAACTTGGAGCCTAATTGTTAGAGGTTGTTGTCAGTGTTACTCCGCTGCAGTGTACAATAGTCATTATATGTCTCACTGCTTTCCATACCTAGTTCCCTCTGTGTAATTCTGTGTATTATTTAATGAACCTTCAGTCAAAGCTGAGCAGGATGATGTATCACTAGTTTCCATTAGTCTAGAATAGGGACTGACCTGCACTGCACACAGCTGGGCAAAATAGTGCCGTTTTATTGTATTGCATACATCTTAAACCCAGGCAATGCATAAGTCTGCTTATGTACTCTTTAATAGGATAACTGTTCAGTGCTGAGAGCCAGGCAAATTTACGAAACGTAGGCTGGTCAGATTTATACTCCCAAGTTCACATATTCATCACTAAACTCCCCAAACATCTATGACTAACCTAAACACGATCTAAACAGGCTATGATATTGTGAACTTGGAATATAAATCTGATGGCACACACTTATCATACTGTTGGATTGACTTTGTTAACTTCTGTTGTAAAGACGATCAAAACAGACTAGCCGACAGCCTGCCATGAACATGAGATTTTACTGATTTTTTTTTTTTTTTAAAACCTCTCATAACCTGTAGGCTGTTAATGTTGCTGACATTAAAATAGTTGAATTGCGGGATCTAGTGTGGTATTATGTTACATTCATTATATTTTGATTAAAAGTTTAAAGCTACATATGAATTTATTTAGCTTAATGACTGTATTCTCCTATTTAATGAGAATTGGTGCATATAGGTGCAATTATAGACCTCCGACCTTATCTGAGCACTTTTAGTGGCAGAAGTGGTAATATTTCATTTCTTTAAATATAAAGATTATTTAGGAAAAGTGTTTGAAACATTTTTAGTAGGGCTGGGTATCACCAGGTACCTCACGATACAATACTATCACGATAATATCATCGACGATACATCACGATATCTGTGTCACTGAAGAAATTCTGAATTATTGACTGCACTGAATCCATTTCACACGAATTACAAAACATTGTCAAGGATGCACCGATTGCAATTTTCTGGCCGATCATGATCACTGATTTTTAAAAAGCCTGACTTGCCGATTTAGATTTTGGCCAATTTCTTTTGTAACCAACAGCATACACCTTCAATATTCGCATCTTCTTCTATTGAAAAACAATAGCTGTGAAACAATACAATAAAAACTTGTTGTTTTACCTGCACGAGGTCGTTCTCTCAAATATAAATGAAAACAATTTTCAAAATAATGATGTAGGTGTTTATATTGTCAGTATCTAAAAAGATAGATAGAGCGCGAGAGAGATGGATGAACACACACAGACACACACACACCTGAGGGGCAGAAGCGCTTATCGACTGGCGCGGAGAAATGTGCGTCTGGTGTGAACGGAAGGGCTCCGGCTCGTGCGCGATTTTCGTTGTGCCGCGCTTAGCAGGGCTTCAGCATCCTGGCCTCAACCCTCTCTCACGGCAGAGCAGAGGGGGACAGCGGCTGACTGTCAGACCTTTGCGGAGGTAGATGAGATTGGTTTCACATAAAAGAAATGCTGATCCCGCAAAATTAAGGAAATCGGCACCGATCGATCGGTGCACCCCTATTGTCAATCAAATTCACATGAATGACAGCCAAGTAAAACAAAGTGTATACTGCACACAGTGGTTCTTCTAAACACACAATGTCCAATGTGCTTGTGTTACGTTTCGTTATTCCTCCGCCCTGCGCCATTTTCTTCTTAATTTTACGACTTCCGGCAGGCTGTTCTGCGTCATTTCCTTTCAAAGAGTACGCTACCTCTGCACCCAGTCTTATTCATGGTAAGCGCCATCATGTGGAGGCTTGAAGTAGTGACTCTGTAAATCAAAATTGCAGCAGGGTCTTGTGAGAGAATCTGTTTCGAACGGCTGTATATTTATTGTTTAAATATCGATATTTGGCGGCAGTGTATCGATAAAGTACCACACGACGAAATATCGCGATATATTGTTGTATCGATATTTTGGCACACCCCTAGACAATAGGATGTAAACAACACTGCCAGAGCTGCATTGAGGTGATTGAATCATCACCAATCAATATTGGCAGAAACAGAGGGCCCCAAAATCAAATTTTGCTTAGGGCCCCATGGAGGCTTGGGCTGGCCCTGGTTATTTGTTTAGTCAAATCCAATCATAGACTATGATATCATGATATAATATTTGTTTTGTCATAAACTGTTGCAGTGTTGAGTGCTTTTTTTTTTTTTTTTTTTTTGAAAGCTATAGTTTCTCCTGTTGCACACTATACATCAAATGCATATGCTTTCAGTTTTGCTGCCTGCTTGTATCTTATTTGGACACACAACTGAGATCTAACAGTGATCTATTATTTTCAACACAAACTACATGCATACACATTTATATATTGTATTCCTCCATCATTCGGGTGATAATTTGGGTTTCCCAGTTGTTTGTAATAATCATTCACATTATTATTAATCTTTTTGGGTGGTGAATGGGGTGCCTAGTCTCTAGCTCTAGGGGACACACTACACAATAATAATTTTCATAGTTAGCTACTCTGATGTGATTTGCTGTCGTTTCTGATCTGTTTTTCAGAGTGGTGTCAATGATATTGTGGTGTTAATGCAGCAGTACCAAGCTTTGTTAGTGCCGAAGCTAAGACATCAACTCCAAGAAGTCTTCCAGCAACATCAAGGAATTGATCTCACAAAGGAGGCTATGGTAGTGTTTGACAAAACTGAGGAACCATTTGCCCCTGTCTCAACAACATATAGGCAGGACAATGTGATCAAGCAGAACTTCAACTTCGTGGAGTCAGAGGAGGTTTCTGTTGGTTATAAATCTCACATGGTCAAAAAAGGAAGAAAAAGAGTCCTCACTAAAGTGCCCAGATGTTTTCATTACACACCCCTTATCAGAAGTTTGGAACAGTTGTTGTCTCATCCAAAGTTTTGGAAATGATAGACGAGCCACAAAGACATAGAGGTCCATATTTCTATGACATCATAGACAGAGAGCTAATGAAGTCACAGCTTTTATTTTATTTTCTGTCAGACCCTCTGCTCTACAGATTATCCTGTACTTAGACGATATTGAGATTTGCAGTCCACTTGGGTGTCATGCCTCAACATTAACCCTAAATATCGGTCAGAACTAGCTGCCATCCGCCTACTTGCCATTGCAAAAAAGAGTGAACTCTCTGAATGTGGTGCTGACAGAGTCCTAGGAAGGTTGAATGAGGACTTAGTAATGCTAAGATGGAGTTAAATTTCAAACTGCGAGTGGTGAATGTGAAATATTGGGAGCATTATTTTCCATATGTGGTGACACTTTGGCTCAGCATGAGCTCTGTGGATTCAAAGAGGGTGTTGGCTTGGCATATAGTAAATGCAGGCAGTGTGAATGTTCATTTGAGGACATGCAAAGCCATTTTGATGAGGTTCATTTTGAGGAGAGGACATTAGAGAGACACAAACGCTAGTGTATCAAGATTGAAAAGGCCAACACAGAGTTTCTCAGAAACAGTTTAACAACATATGGTATCAACAGAAGAAGTAAACTTGTAGATTTCCCAGCATTCAACTTGATCGAGCAAACACCCCAAGACATGATGCATATAATTCTTGAAGGGATTGCTCCATTAGAAACAAAGTGTGTAATGAAACAGTTAATTCTAACGGGACGACTAGACTTGGATGTCTTCAATACTGCATTAACTGGATTCCCCTGCTCTCCACTTGATATTAGAGATAAACCAAGCCCTATTGCTTATAGCACATTTGTTTCTATTGATAATAGGTTGAAGCAGTCCTCAGGACAAATGCCTGTTCTACTAAAGATACTTTCATTTCTGATGGACAGAGTTAAAGGTACTGAATACTATGCAATCATTCTTGAACTCATAGAGATAGTTCAAATTTTGTTTTGTTTTGTTTTGATGGTTCAAGTTGAAAAGACTTATTGAACAACACTTAAAGCATATGAAGAACCTTTTCCCAGATAACAATATCACTCCAAAACAACATTATTTGATTCATTTTCCATCCCAGATTAAACTACTGGGACCAATGATCTGTCACATGTGCATAAGATCAAACGAAACACTGCTTTTTTCTAACAATGGGCCTCAAAAATAAATTTTAAAAATGTCTGCAAGTCATTGATGAGGCATAATCAAATGTATGATTGAATGCAAGTTTGAACATCCCATTTTTTCAAACAAGTGTTCATTGGGACCAAAATCAGAAATAAGCAACATGTCATACTTCAAAGAAAAAATGACAGTCTTCCTTGGAAAGGTAAGGCAAGTAAATCATGCAGTATCTGCTAAATGGATAAATCTAAATGGCAACAAATACTTGCAGGAGAAGACATTAATTGTGAGTGCTGTTGATTCTAATGATTTACCTGAATTTGGTCTTGTGAGAAATATCTGCATAATGAATTCATTATTGTATTGTTTTGAATTCAGCAGTACAATACTATTTGTTATGACAGAGATTACATGGCATATAAAATAGCGATTCCAAACATGGAAATGGCAACAGACCTGATATTTGCTGATAACCTTGTAGATTTTACTGCATTTTACAGTTTTACTCACAAGGATATGACACATGTCCCCATGAAGCCACCCATGAGGCATTGTGAAAGGTACACTGTTTCATGTTCTCAGGTGGACAGTTTGTTTGATTGGAATATTGGTTTTGACTGATCTGCATCATGGGCACTTTTGCTTTTCAATTTTTGTATTGGCCAAAAAAAGCTGATTGAGAAGCACCACTGCAACTGGCTTATGTTTTTCCTTTAACATGTGGTTCATGAAAGCGGCAGCAGTTTTGAGCACCTTCAGAGGACCTACAACTATAACGTGAGTACTGTCACATTTTTCAAGTGGGTCGATCGTGTTAAACTGAAATTTTAAATTTAAATTTTGTTGTGTGTTCTCTCGATCAATACATGGCTCTTGTTAATAATGTGAAATGTGAAACGTGTATGTCGTGTAGAAGTTTTGCAATTGCTCTTAATCTTAAAATAAGAAAAACAATCTTGTTCCTCTGCTGGGATTTCATTAAAATCATTGTTGCAGCTAGTTACTAGTGATTCTTGCTCAATACTAGCTGTATATTATATTAAGAATAAGTTAGATATATTTTCTTACAAATGATTACTTTTCCAGTGCAAAGCTTGCTTGTCAAGATTATTTTTCTCCCAATACAAAAAATTCTTAGAAACAAGTTTTCTTTTACTTTCTTGAAAATCCTTACTTGCAGTGTGGGAGAGGATAGTGTGGAGGATGATACAGAGTCTGAATGAGACGAGTCCTTGGGTCATTGCCAGCTGGTCTTCAAGTCTCTCAGTGAGCCAGCCAACCACCTGAGAGCCTCCTGGAGTTCTGGAAGGAGAGGTCGGGGGAACTAGAGCTGGTGGCAAGAAGGCTGCTGGCTATCCCATCAACGAGCACCCCATCAGAGACAAGCTTCAGTGTTGCTAGGGGAGTGGTGGAGGAGAGGCATACATCCCTCAAGCCAGAAAATGTAGATGCTCTGCTGTTCCTACACAGTAACAGGTAGTGTCTGATGCAACACAACATTTTTACTTGTTTAATTTGCTTATGTTATAAACTATTTATGTTTATAAACTGTCATTTTCATTGTTGTTCACAAACCACAGCAATTTGTTGTTAGATTGTCACTCAAGGTTTTTCCCCACTTGCAAGTACTTCTCAGATCTACTTGCCCCATCTAATTTCTTACTTGCCCCCCCCCCCCCCCGCGCGCATGTGTGTGTGTGTCAGGGATGGGGGGGGGCAGGACATGTCTGTTCTGATGATACAAGTCAGCAGTGTAAAGCTGAAGGATGTGGGACATTGAAACATCCCTGGACACCATGAGTGAGTCATTTATCAGCTGTGTAGTTCGGTTGCAGCAGCGTCATCTGTGTGTGTTTATTGACAAAAGAACAACGTGTAGTGAGAACGTGAGGCTGAAGGAGATAGGGATGGGCATGTCAAGCAAAAGCACAGGACAGGACGGGGTTATTTTTTTTTACTTTGTCACGGATGGGAGTCGGAATTTCCTATCCAGCAAATGACAGAAATGAAGCTACGTGCAGCAGAGGAGGGCTACTAGCCTCACTAGCTGTCCGGATGTTAGCGAGTGCTAGCACCCCCCCCCCCCCAGCAGCACCACAAAAGAAAAAACAAGAAAAAAAAGAAATACAGTCCCAGTGAAGCGCTGGAGCTATACCCGGCCGTCACCGACAACCAAGCTTCGGCTGGTAACAAGTATGAGGGCCGTTGTGGTGAGATAGCTCGATGCTAACTTCAGCTAGCGGTAGCGGTTAGCATCCGCCGCTAACACCCGCTTCCCAGCTCACTACAACGGCCCTCCTGCCCGTTCCAACATAACACTGAAGGCTCCCGTTGTTGGTGGCGGCTGGGTATCGGCCCAGGCTTCAGCGCTTCACTAGGACTGTATTTCCTTTCCTTTACGGTCCTGACAACTGCTGCTGGGGTAGGCGGATACACAGTTGAGCCGGACAGGAGGGGCCCGGTTTGAATGTTTTGTTTACAAACTGCGACGAACAAAACTCCAGACTCTACCATTAACATTACATGCCTAAAACCCATGTCTGCTGTGTGGCGTGCCACATGCATTTACGTTAGCATATAGCTTACATAACTTAAAGCTAAAATCATCAATGTCAATATCCTTTTCATCCTATCACAACGATCTTTTATTACGGTTTGAATGGCCTGGGATTATGCAACCGGCAGCAGAGCATATTGATGATGATGCAAGTGTGAATTACAAAGCATTCAATCATATAAAATTAAACTAACAAAAGAAGCCACATTTTACTTATATAATGTTAATGCATTTCATGTATATTCTCTGTTGAAAGAAAGTAAGAAAAATCCAGTGATGAACCTAAATATTTAGTGTCCTTGAATGCACATTAATGGCACTTACACTTTGGTAAAGATATTTGCACTTTATTGGATTTGTACAAAATATTTTGTACATATCACACTCGACCCAGCTGGAAGGGAGATAGTGAGGGAGACTGGACACGGTATGTGTATCGCTAGTATTTGGTGGAGCATGTTTCAGAATTACTGTGACTAACGTGTAGAATATTGTGCCATCAATGTGTGCATTTAGTTGAGTCATTGTGTATGAAATACTAACCTGTCCTCTGTGCTCCAGGGTTTTTGGCCAGAAGGGTTCCCAGGGGGACAGACACCTCTTTATAGTTCCAGGAGGGACCAAATAGTTCAAAGATTTTTTTCATTGATGGTGGAAATTTTCGTCTTTGTTTGGAGTAAGTGTGGGTGTATTCAAATATTGTATGGGAGTTAGGAGTTAGCAGTGTGTTTTTTTGTTAGTATTACATTTAGATAATTAAATTATTATACTATATAATAAGTTGGAGTGAAAAGTGACTTGATGAACATTTGAATATGAGTAAACATGAAAAGCTTTGGTTTAAATAAGTAAGTGGCTTCTCTCAACAGGCAGAGGATGGAGGGAGAGGGACATCACTCTAGGGAGAAGACTGAACTGACTGGCAGTGCTCTCAGGGCTCATCAATGGAATAACATCTGATAATCCATCCATCAGTCCTGTGTGGCATGCAGCGGTGGAGGGTGGTGAAAACAGAAATTTCATTAATGTCAGAATAGTAAAATTTCAAATGAATTATTTAGTATACACTGTAAGAAGATGACTGTAAAATCTACAGTAACTTGCTGGCAGCAAATGCACGTAAGTTGCTGTAGTATATTCTACAGTGTGCTTACTGTAAATAACATATACGGTAATATTATTAAGTACTGTATTATTGTTGGCAGTAATAGTAACAGTACTGTAATACTCCTTACAGTAACAGTGCTGTGCTGTATTTCTTTACTGTATTTATTACTGCTGATGTAAGACTACTGTAGTAAGAATTATTGCATTCATTTTTACTACTGTGAATCAATAATTGAAATAATTGCCTGTTGTAAAATCAAATCAAAAATGCATTTATTCTTGTTAATGCCACAAAGATTTGGTACATGCATTTATATAAAAACATGAACTTTTAAAAAACATAAAAAGGACCAATCAAACATTGTTTTTGGACATGTTTACATTTTAAATTTCTAAAACATTGGTTGCATTTGTAAACAATATACGATCAAAACATTCTGGGGCACCAAATATTTTTCATTAAAGAGACCAAAGTAGGCAAAGACCTACACATTTGTTATAAAACATTTATAAAACATTTGTAAAATATTTCATGTCTATGTCCCAACACATAGACTCACACACATGCACACGTGTACAGCACATGCACACAATAAGTTTTCTTTTGACAATCCATCAGTAATATTAGATACTTTTTCATCTGGAATGTCAAGCTTTGATAATTCTTCAGGAAGTCTACTGAACATTTGGGACATAGCATTGTGCATATACCTTGGAACTACTCTATCAGAGTGGATATTAAGGACTTGGTAAAATAACCTTTGTTTGTAATCTCAAGCAAAAAGGAGTAAAATAAGTAAGGAAAAGATTTTAAAAAATAATAAATAAAAATAACATACCTGTCCAGGTAGCCATCTCTTGTGTCTACCCATCAGTGTAGTGGGCTGGTCTCTCAGTCGCTTGCGCAGGTGGAAGTCTTCTTCCTGGCAGTGGGTGGAAAAATCAAAATTCATTATAGACAAGAATGATGGTATTTTGTCAAGGGATGTCACAAGGGATGTAAATGGCATGTTTGTACAATGTGTGTGCATTTCATGAAAATATTAAAGAATACGAGAAAGAGCAATGCTATTCACCCCCTCTCCAACTGGTAGGTGTCATTATATTTTTAATCTAAACATTGATTGTAGTTTAGCAGCCTCTGATAACAATCTCTGCCTGCATGCTTCAGTATTTACCAGAATGCGAATGTATGAGTGTCAGATCCAGGGGTAGTGTAATGACATCAGGCTGAAGGAGTCAGAAAGCTGTCTCTTTTAGGTCACCACTGGTGAGGTCATGCAACGAGT
Source organism: Caranx melampygus (assembly GCA_019059645.1). NCBI lineage: Eukaryota > Metazoa > Chordata > Actinopteri > Carangiformes > Carangidae > Caranx > Caranx melampygus. The sequence continues at coordinate 36,707 of JAFELL010000646.1, forward strand.
TTCCATTAGATAGGTGCAATTCAACCAGTACACACTACAACCAGTCCACTGACACTGACACTAAAATCAATCCTGACTCCTCCTTCCTCCATCCATCCATCCATCCATCCATCCATCCATCCATCCATTTTCATCCACTTATCTGGGCCGGGTCGCAGGGGCGGCAGCCTGAGCAGGGACCCCCAGACTTCCCTCTCCCCAGACACTTCCTCCAGCTCTTCCGGGGGAACCCCAAGGCGTTCCCAGGCCAGCCGGTGACGTAGTCACTCCAGCGGGTCATGAACTTTGGGTCATGACCGAAAGAACGAGATCCCGGATACAAGCGGCCAAAATGAGTTTCCTCCGCAGGGTGGCGGGGCGCTCCCTTAGAGATAGGGTGAGAAGCTCTGCCACCAGGGAGGAGCTTGGAGTAGACTCCTTCTTCCTCCTAAAGATAAAATGAGTGAATTTTCTCACCTGGTATCAGTTCTTCCAATCATAATTGATGAAGTCCTTATGAAGGAAGTGATGTATGGGTTGAGGGACTCGTTCTTCCTCTGGACCGTCTTTCCCGTCCTTCGGCTCACCTGTGTCTTTGTCGCGCACTTCGTGTGTTCTGGATTTATTCTGACAAAGAATCTGAAAACACAAATATCCAACCCCATTAGTTACATCCCAGCACTAGCCTGGATCACACCACAGACTCCACCCCCTCCACTGTGTACCCACTTCACTGTTACCTCTTCAGTTCAGTGATGCTAGCAAGGGTTTTCCAACGCCAGCAAAGGCAAAGGGGGTTTCTAGTGAGCAGGGGTGGTCCTTCCTCAAATTGACAACAATCTTTAGACTAGTGTTGCTTTTTTACTAAAGTTATGACAAAATATCATCGTCAACGAACATTTATCACATGACGAAAACAAGACGAGACACAACGTAAATGGTTCTTATGTGACGATAACTATAATCAAAAATATATAATGCAATATTGTTGATGAATAAAAACGAGACTAAATGTAGTTTAAAAAATAAAAACTCTGCTAAAATGGCTCTCCATTTTCGTTGACCAAAATGAGACGAAACAACGTTATAATGTTGTAGTCAAGTTATTATTATTATTTAGCAGTATTTCTGTTATTTAGCAGTATTTCTGTTTCCTAGGCGTTGTCATCACTTCCTCAATCTCCACTCGCGGCATTATTTAGATGCAGCTGCAGCGATCATGGCCGCCGGGATAAGGATAAACGATGTCTGGACATCATAAGATAACCATGTTTGATTGGTAAAATGGGTTTGACTAAACAAAAATTTGGTTTTGTCTATACTATACTCGGTAATTATTATATTAATTGGGTGAAATAGAATTACATTACTAAAAATAGATTAAAATACTTTTTTTTTGACTAAAACTAGACTAAAATGTCATCAGTTTTCATCAGCTAAAACTAGACAAAAATAGTCATGGATTATTCTGACTAAAATAAGACTAAAATGCTCGGACTTTTAGTCGACTGAAACTTGACTAGACAAAAAAGAGTATGAACGTGACTAAAACTAATAAAAACTAAAATGATAGTTTGACACAAAGACTAGACTAAAACTAAAATCAAAACATGCCGCCAAAAACAATACTACTTTAGACAACCATGTCCCTCGGAAAAGAGAAAAGGCCCTATTTTAATGTACAACACCACTAATGTCAGCGTTAGCTAGCTAACTTAGCTAACGTGAGCTCCAACCAAATAAGCTAACATTAGTATTGTTAACAGTAGTAAGGTTAGCTAGCTAATTTAGCTGTTAGCCAACGTTGCACACCACACATTGCACAATTCAAACGTTAATGTTGCTAACATTACTGACTAACTCATCAAGCTAATATTAGCTAAATGTTAATTTGTCAAGTCTAGTCTAGCTTCTCTCAGGCGAATTCTCTTCCCCCACAGACAGTACTAAGCGAGCTTGGGTACGTCAAAATATCAGGGCAGGCGTAGCTAGTCTACAGTTAAGTGAACACAGACTGCTTTTTCTCTTACACTCAAATTCAAATTGTGACGTGTGAGCACTTACCAGCTTTGCCGCTGTGACATCCCTCCTGTTCCCACTTGAAATTACTGTAGTCTGATCTGCAGGAAGATATTATTTGCTGTAGAATTCATAATTTTGACAATGATGCTTTGCAGAACTACAGCAACATGCTGAAAACAGGTTTTTCAGTAAGGATTTGTCCATTGTACAATAATAATGCTGTGAAAACTACAGACTTTTGTTACAGTGTAATTTAGTGAGTCAAAATTTGCATACTTTTTGCATACTTGCACACTCACAACATAGTTAATGTCTAAGACATTAACTATGTTGTGAGTAAAAGCCCACTCATCACGGCAAGGTGCAGGCCAAGAGTGGGAACACAAGACCAAAGACAGACATGACAAACCCTGACAAGACCACAAAGAACAAATAACAAGCATTTTTGGAATAAAGACACTGAGCCTTAGTTTGATTAGACTTTATTTATCATTTATCAAGAGAACTTGAACATTTTTTGTTCTGCCTTAACTATTGGCAGTTTTATTAATGAGAATAATTAAAATAACTATTTAAACATTTTATTACACAGTATTTTCACAACTCTACCAACATTTTACAGTATTTTTTAAATGAACAAAAACACAATTTGTATCAACACACACACACACACACACACATATATATATATATATATATATATATATATATATATATATATATATAGACAAAACTACAGATATGGTAGTAATATGTAATAAGAGAATACAGTATACACAAAAACATAAAGATCACCTCAGCTTTACTGAGCTGCAGTCATTTTTACCTCAAAGCTCTGTGGCGACCATTGAGCACCGTTTACCACTTTATCCAACAAAAACAGATGTGCGGTGGCACCCCTAAATCATCATGTTTGGAAAATATTTTGCATGTGTTGTTTCTACATATATTGGAACACTTTTAGCACCCGCCATATCAAAATTCAAGAATTGTGTTTTTTGATGCACCCTAATATACACACTCATACACGAATGGACCCACATACACACACAGAGTACATATACAGTTACATACACTGCAGTCCTAATTAGTGTACACTACTGATGGTGAAAATGGACCAGGTTTGGTTAATTTATGTGTAACAAAATCTTTTTTTTTTTTTATTTTTTAGTCTCTCGTTTTGCCAAATGGTGCATTCTAATGGTGCAATGAATGGAGGATGCCATTTTCACATGGTTGTCATCAACAGTGGTTTCAATCATCTGGTTGTGCAGCCCTGGGAGCAGAGTTTTGTCAGCACTGTAGCTTAGCACTTCATAACAGCTCACGCTAAGCCATGTCCCTGGGGAAGCTTGCCAGAAGTTGTTCTCAAAATTCTTTGAAAACAACGCTCTGACTCTGTGCAGACAGCAATAATACCTGCTGATGACTTCTGCAAACCTCCTCGATTCTTCAAAAGAACGAAGGGCTGGATGGCAGAGTCGGTGGTTATTGCATCTTTGCAGTGGTGTTTATCCTTGATCTCTTTCACCACAAAGCCCGCAATGAAACTGACAGCAGCCTCTTTGTATTCAGAGACTGCTTCAACATTTGGGCAGCGTGGGTAGTTGTGGTCAGACTGGGGTTGATCAACAGGTTTCAGGTCAAACCTGCGCATGGTGTTTACTGATGCAGGTGTTGCCCCCAAAATGTAAGTGCCATACATAAGGAGACAATTTCCTGTTCCAGTCTTCACCTGATGCTTACCCAGAGGAAGCTTGTAGGCAGAAGTCAATTGTGTGGCAGTGGGATTGTTGTTGAATCCATCACATGTTCTGACAGAGGAAAAGAAAAGCTCCAGGTGATCTTGGCTGAACTTGTATGTACAGGAGATAGTGACATGGGGCATCTGGCTTTCCCACCAGGTCATGGAAGATGTTGCGCACGCTTCTTGAACTGGCAATAAAGCCAGTGATGCATGTCCGTCGCTTCCAGCATGTAAAGGCATTCCTATGTCATCCTTGAGATCCAGAAGCAGCCTTTCTGCTTTAAGCATTTTTTCTGCATGCTCTTTGTTTGATGTCCTCACTGGGCTTTGTATCTCTTACCAAGAGGGTTCCTGCTGTTGAGGACACCAAAAGCAGCATCAAATGTTCTCAGGAAGTCCACTGTCTATTCACATCCTCTGAACTGTTGTAAATGCAGGTGTTTGTTGCAGTACTCCAGAGCATCAGCCACACTGCTCCTGAAAACTTGAGTTGCAGTTCATCGTCTGTCTCTCCCACCATATATGTGCCATCTTCAGCTTGTTACCTAATCTCAGTCCTTCTGCCTCCTGAAGTTTAACTCCACAATGTATTGCCACTTGATTGTACCTGATGGGGTTTGTAGTGAAGCTGCTTCAGCCAGTGTGTTCCTGAGCAGTTTCATCACATGGCACACATCCCAAACCACATGGACAACTTGTGAGGTATCAGCAGGAAATGAGGCCATCATTGAATTAACATCTAAATTAGCGCCTAGTGCTTTGAACATGGCAGAATGGCAAGATGGTCCGTCGCATGTCACAGACACTGTACGAACCCCAGCATTGTGAAGTTGTTGGAGGCATTCACTAATGATGTTTGTGCACTCCTCCCCAGTCAGTGCATCAATAAAGAAATATGCCACAGGGATTTTCCAGGATTCATCAATAGCAACAGCCATGAGAACCAATGAATCTCTTGCTGGTGGCACCAACAGTGCCAGAACCAAGATCTACATATCCATGGAATTTCCCTGCAGAATATTCCACATGCTATCTGATGGCCATTTCATCCATCATCAAGGCATAAATTGTTTCTTCTCTTCTTTTTCTCTTTTTCCCTGTCCTGTGCATGCACCTGTATTGCACAAAATGATGCTTTGATGAATCCTGGGTCTGCAGAGATGTTGCTGTACCAGGTCCGGATGGTATCTGGATGGGGCAAAGCAAGGTCAAACCACTCACGCACATAAGCATAAGCTTTGGCAGAATAGAAGTGCAGAGTCATCGCAAATGATCGCAAATGATCGCAATTCCTCTGACACTTTGGACTTCTTTCCATGCTCCACTCTGGTGAGGATTTTCATAGGCAATCCACTAAAGGAATTCTCCAACATCTCTGCACATCCAGAAGAAATCAGGGTTTTCTGCTTCAGAACACTGATGACCTCTGCCAGGGAATCTACTCTTTGCCTCAATCTTTTTGTCTTTTCCTTTTGTAATTTCAATCCTTTATGACAGCTCTCCAATTTTTCCTTCACTGAAAACAACTGAGTCTCTAATTGGTGTTTCAGTGATTTTGGGGATTCCCTCACAATGTAGTTGTGCTCTGTGCTTGTTGTTTTTTCCCCTGACACACTTGTGTCTTGCATTTGTTCTTCCACTTTGTCTGTGACCCTTTCTAATGGTTTTGCAGTGATGCAGAACATCAGACACAATATGGCGTTCATATTAATATTAATATTTGTGCGTGCTGACATGCTCTTACCCTCTAGGGAGTAGTCAAAATTGTGGGGACAGCTGTTGAGGTCAGGCGCTTTTCCCCATCACGCAAAATGAAAATGCAGAGCACACAGCCTGGAATTTCATTGGGTGCCCAAGTCTTGTGCCTCACGTTGTCCACCCAGTGTTGCAGCCTCTTGCTGTCACCCAAAGGAAAACTGTAAATTATCAAATGTGTATAAATGTCATGGTTTGTCTCCACAAACAAACAAAACATGTTTTACTCAAGCCCAACTATTCACAAACAAATTCAGTGTGGTTTGACAATACAAAACATTAAGTTGACTCAACAGCACCACCTAATGTTGTGGAGTACGGATTATAGGACATCTGTGTGTAAGTCTGAGTGCATTTGTTTGTGGATCAACAAGGCAGAATATTACTGCCAAAAGTCATGTGACAGTTCCATAGTTGTAGAATTGTAGTTGTAGTTGTAGAATTGTATTTGTAGTTGTAGATTGTGTTTTGTAGTTGAAAGATATTTTTGTTTGTATTTGAAGGATGTTTTTTTTTATACTTCAAGAAATGTTATTTGTCTCTGAGGCATGGAGAGGTAAGTTTCTTATTTGCAAAAGAAAATGCATCAGTTTGTGAATGATGTTTTGTATTTCACAGGCTGTGACCCTGTTTTAACCTGGTGACCTGTTTAAGTGGACCCAGCCATTGCCCACAGAGCCGCAGGCGGGGCTGACGGCAAGAGGGTGAGGCTGTGACTCACAAGCAGACACAGGGAGAACATGCCAGCTCCACCAAGAAAGGTCCCAGGCCCGGGAACAAACCACATGTCAGCGTTAAACCCCCACTTCACCCTGCTCCATAATGTACTAATAAATCAAAATTACTGACTCCAGATAGGCCTACTGTAGAACACCTATGTGTGCTAGATAACATTCGTCTGTTGGTGACCAGGGATATGTTAGGACAGATACAATATGGACTTTAAGTGTGTTTGAAATTATGTTACCGAAACAACCGTTGTCCTTTGCAATGTGATCTGTTGATGCAGTTGATGGCAGAACAGGACAGCATTTTGTCGTTGTTACAGCCGATCGCATGTTCACCAGTCCTGTTGTATGAGGAAAAAGGAGAAAACGGTGTTATGAAGGGTCAGCTTGAAAAAGATATTCTCGGGCTCATGGAAGAATACATTTTATGACATGTCCAGGAGCTCCATCCATGGCTCAGGTACCATCCAAACTGTATCATGTAACCGTAAAACAGAAAAACTGCAAAGATATTTAAAAAAAAAAAAAAAAAAAAAGCACATTTTAAAGCACTGCACATTTTCGACCCAGCATCCAGTTCATGTAATACATCCACGTGCCACACATACACACCAAAACAGAGAAGACGGAAACCTCCCCGCTGTATTCAAACTCCACACAGTGTAAGTCGATTAATTGTTGAGAGTCGTGTCAGTGTAAATATGACGATCAGTGATGATTTAATGTGCGCGGCCATTGTTGTTACGCAATGTCCATAGACTGTGTACTTCTAGTGGTGACTCGCTGACGCAAACTCTAAGTGTGTGAAGCCAACATAAATGATGCCAATCAATTCAAGTCTTGTGATACCTGATCCATGACTCTACAACCGATTCATTGAAGAATTCATGGCTAATTCATATCCGACGCAGCCGTATCTCTCACTTGACCGAATATCCGGTCGCATCGGTTAATCGTTCACAACCCTACTGCATACACTTACCTAGACTACATTGCCTTACCTTGTTCTGTTGTACCATGAGAGATTTGACCAAATACTTCACCTGCAGATATTCATCGGGTCAGCATCTGTGTGTATGTCCATGAATATGTTAATATACTTATAGGTTTATACATGTAAAATACTAATATTAACGATACAAATGCTGCAAGATAAACTGTCATGAAATCTGAAGCACAAAGTATATAATGAACAGCAATGAAAATACTTCATTCTCCACTACTTCTATTTGACACTTGTAGTTACATATTACATACAAAACATACTCATATGATATGTTCAGCATTAGGCAAGTTACTTTAAATGGAAAAAAAGGTTTTCTCTTGCTAGTTGTTAATAAAAACATTAAACAAGTCATTCCACAAGTCCACGTCATGAAATTTCTGTGCTGCAGTGTAGCTCTTTCTTGTTGTTTCAAATTAAAAAAAAAACAAAAATGCGCATTTAGCGTTTATTAGCGTTCCAGTGTGACCTGTCCGCATGCAACCGAGTCCAGCAGGAGAGGGGCTGACTGATAGAAATGAGAGATGCTGTTAACAATAATATTACTTTCTGTGAGAGACCATGGCGGACCCAAATGAGTTGATGATGTTAATTACTGGGAAATACCGTTCCGCCTGCGTAGTTGCATGCAGATACAGGACGCATTAAAGCTGGGGTTGGTATTCTTGGAGAGCTAGCAAGAGAGCTAGCAAGATTTGAAAATAGCACCTCCTCTGAGTTCCACCCCCCTCCTCCCCCTCCCGTCAGTGTGTATGTCCAAGCCACGCCCCCACAAACTGGAACGCGCACTGCATGAAAATGAGAAGCAGCAGGAGGAGTACTATATATATATACATATACACAGATATATATATATATATATATATATATATATATACACTATAATCTATTCAACACTAGCGTCACCGACCCGTTTTAAACCCACAGAGAAGCTAATATTAGCATTAGGCTAATACAAGCTACAAAAGTAGCTACGTTAGCAAAGTTATACATTTCATAAAAATAACAAATCCTCCCCGAAACAAAACATATAATTACCTGTCCAACAGAAAGAGAGCAACCTCAGCATCACTTCAAATCCCTCAGTTGTCTCCACAAAAGCAACACCGATGTTTACTCTGGTTTGACCTCTGGCTTATCCAGAGCCTTTTTGTTAGCAGCCTTTTCAGCCTCCTTTCTCTTCCTTGCCTTTTTCTCGGGGCGAGCCGTTACAAGTAACGCTGGAAGTAGTACTGGGGCTGCATTTTCTCAGCCATTGCTCATAATGAGCATGAATTCCATTCTGCTGTAACTCTGTACGCTGATTTCTTCCGCAACAGCGACACGTGAAGATTGTGTACACGCGTCGGAGACAGGGATCGAGGGGGGCGGATACAGAACTAGACATGAAGGCATCTGATTGGTTTTTGCTCTTCACACCAAGGAGCTTGGATTGGTCGGAGTTGTGTCAGTCCTGCAGCTTCCACAGAGGACTGATTATTTTCGTTCCTTTTTCTGAATACATAATGTATTGATTACTCAGAAGGTAGAAGGACCATTTCACCCAGTATAACAAAACATGTTTCTGAACAGATTACCACCCCCAGCTTTAACGTTTCCACTTTTGTTTGTGTGGTTTGGCCAATCAGATCACAATCCGTCCTCAATGTGTCTTGGGGGCATTGTACTGTACTTTGAAGTTGTCAGGCACCATCCGATTGCAATCTGATCACTAAAAATGCATGTTAATGCCAAGAGTAAATGGGGTTGACAATTACCTTGGTCCAAAGGTCACACCAGTCTATACCCCGCACCCAACTTTTTAGATGAAAAAAAGGGGGAAAGGTGGGATGTATATACCGAAAAGTCACAGGAACACAGAGGCAGGAAGATATGCTGGAATAGGCCGATTACTGGTTCAAATCTTGACACAGACAGAAAGACAAGGAAAACAATACAATTGATTACCTGGATGAAAACACCTTATACTTATATCCATAATTGTTAGACAGCAGACGAGGACATTTGTATGTCACTACTTACTTTACTTTTTGAGATGAACTCTTGTGAGACTGCGAGCAGTGAGAAGCTGAGAGGATCTATGTCACAGGAACACAGAGACAGGAAGATCTTCCAGCAATGGGAGTGGGATTTAAACAGTATTTGTGTCTGTTTATGTTGAGCTGTTCCAGCATCCCCTGGACAGCTGAACCTGGCAATGTGTCTGTCAATGGCATCTGCTTTGTCCGGTCGCTCATACTGTGAGCACAGGAATCCAGGAACAGAGAGTGCTTTCAGCTCAGCTACAAAGGCACAGGATCATGGATGACCTAACTGAAGAGAAGGTCCATAAGCTCATTGACATACTCTGTAAGACAGTACAGAGCAAATAAGTTTGTATTGAAAATGAATATGGATGTTGGTATATATCAGTATGAAGATGAAAACTTGCATCAAAAACACAGAATTTTATCCGCTACCCAGGAGTGTAGTCTTCACAACACAACATATCCCCTTTCTTGGCCTTGGGAAACCTGATCAGGAAGTGCAGTTCTCCTGCTTTTGTCCTTGCCTGGGTGCACAGTGAGTTTTCATTAAAATGCAGTGCTGCAAGATAAGGCCTGAAATGAGAAGTTTTGATTTAGAATTTCATTTGTAATATGCAGCTCAATTGGTAGCAACCTGAAGCCCTTTTACTGAACAATGTTGCTGTGATAACCATTAAAGGTACCTGCAGAGCATTTCCGAGTAGGAGAAGACAACGTTTTTGGGTGCAAAGCGAAGGATAAGACTGTGGAAGCTGATGTCTGCTGGAGAGGGCTAAGCTTCTTCACATCACCAACAACACGTTTGTTCATGAGCACCTTCTCCAGTTTATAGGTTGGCTTTGTTGCTGGAGAGTGAAAGACAATATATTGCAATTGACTGACAGTTGCTTTCAATAGTGGCACACCAGGCTTCAGCCACTTCTTTTTTCAGTGGCACTTTTGGAAAAGTGGATTTTCATAGACATACACATTCTGAGTGTGGTTCAGAAGTGATGTCCACTCTCCACAGGATGAACTGGATGCTGACCAGTAGAGATGACAGGTGATGCTTTTTTGCCACAGTTTGCCCTTTTGGCAGTCCTTCTCCTTGGCAATGGCATCCACCTTCTTGTTGAGTGATGAGAACAGACATAATTGATTTTTTAGCTGTATTACATGTAATCTTTACAGTGGCAACTGGTAACATCAGCTGTTTGTGTCTGCAGAGCGGCTGACTCTGCGTGTGCTTGTCCAGTAGGTGTTTGATAAGTTGACCACTCATGGACAATGAAAACTGCACATTATCCTTATTGTGATGATTCATGTTTTGGTAACTAGTTCAAGCCAGCATTAGAGAGGATCGCTTGGGAGTGTGCATAACATCACACCCCACTGCTTTTCCGTGAAAAATCTGCCCAGAGTCCTGTGACGGTTTGCACTTGTAGTGTGTGTGGGGGGGTTAACTTTGGGGTGCCAGCCAGGTCTCTCTCCTGACATGTAAGATGGTTTCTTTTTTTATTTATTTGTTGTCAGTCAAGTGTTTGTTCTACTATTTGTTTGGTCTTTTGAAATTAGAACCCAGGTCTCAGTTTTTCAACGCAAAAGTCAAACCCACACAGGAAATACACATTCATTCATTCTGTAATGTACCCCTTATTGTACCATTTGTAAATGACTCAACCAGGGCCCAGCAATAAAACACACAAGAATCCAGCAGCTCAAAGCCAATTGTTTGTATTCATGAAGCAGTAAGTAACTCCAGTTCACGTTTTCATGTAAAACTCAGTTCAGTTTATTATAAAGAAAACAAAAAAGAGAGCCAAAAAACCTCCTTCAAGCACAAAGAGAAACTCAAAAACACCAAAGAAAAACAACTCGGGCCGAGGAAAAAAACTCTTTGCAACAGAGAAAAAAAAGGTCTCGGTACCTGAGTGGTGCAAGGCAGTAGGCCTACGTCAATACGTCACGTCAGTTTGTCAGTCAGTCCAGTGGAAGGAGATGCGTGGAGAAAGATCGGGAAGAGGCTGAATGGTGGATTTGCTGAATGCTGTTAAGTCCGGGTTCACGGTTCACTTTTCTTTCTCCTTTTCCATGTGCTTCCTACCTCATTGCTCTGTGGAAGATAAACAGATAGAAAAGTTCTGACACATGCTAAATTCAAAAATAATTTCACAACTAAAATTTCAACAGTTCAAAAGTTCAAACTTTTCATGCTTTTCCAGTTTTTCAAACTTATAAATATGTTTTAAATGTTGGATACTTGTTCTAGAGGATGTGGAAGTACTAGATCATGTATCATCATCATGTAGGCGTGTGATGAAGTTATCCCCAAGGGCAGTTACTGGCAGCTCCAAACTGCTGCAAACACTCAAGTTTGTTGAGTTTTTTTTTTTTCTGAATCTCATTTTGACACCTCGTCACTCTGAATCCCGGGAGTTATTTATGCAATATGTGGTTTTTAAGAACATGCTCTGTTGTTTTTCTGAGCGGGGGTGGGGTCGAATTGGGGAGGGGAAGGCAAGGGGAGGTGAGCTCCATCACTGAGTATGAACCATACTTAGCACAGTGGTCTGGGCTGTTGGCTCTCATGTCACCACCAAGACAAACTGATTTCCCCTCTTTGAGTTCTGCAAGCAGGTCAGTCTGGTGCAATCTCCATTTATGCAGTGCGGAAGGGAGGGGAGGATGTAGCCACAGACATAATTTTGATGTGCTGTTTTGCTGAAGGTTCTCACATGCATCGCATTGAGCACCTCTGACACACTTCGTGTGGGTTCTACTGTACCATTTGCTGTCAAACAGTATTTTGTGTATGTTTATATTTTTGGGTGTACTCTACTGCGCTTATATACTTATATACTGTATTGTACATATGTTCTCTTGATGTTGGTCTATTTATTGCCTTCTGATACATGTTTTGTACTTTTTTCTCTTCTATGAGATGGTGTTCTGTGGTTATCAGGATTCTGCTTGGTGCTTTGTTGATTGTCTAATGCCATGCAGCTGTGAGACTGGGAATGCAGGGTATTTATGCATGTCTCACCCAGTGTATGAGACTGTATGGGGATCCTGGTGGCAGCAGTCACTTCAGGGGTCGGTCAGGACACTTTGGGTGATGTGCAGGGAAGTGTAGAATGAAAGAGAGTCCAGGAATAAAGTTTCAGCTCTTTATTAAATCGATGCTCTTGTGTGTGGTTGCTACAATACAACACAACAATACAGGTTGATTAGAAAATAAAGTACATCTGAAACATAAAAATCTACTGAGATGGATATATCTCTACACAGATAACAACTGAAATTACAGCTTCAGATGAGTTATGAAAGTCGACATTGATCAGCTAACACAGAATGAGTGTCAAGATATGCAATATGTAGACAACAGAGAGGAGCGAACAGTAACGTAAAGCTCTCAGGCTATTGCTAGTTAGCGGTTAACACCGTGTCCCTCGTTAATGTTTGACTAATCATCACATTATAACATCCGAGGGCAACAACTAATGCTAAGTCATCAATTGACTCGAACATGACAGAATCAAAGTGGAACACAGGTAAAAACACCATAACTCACGGCTCTATGGACGCACACACTGTGGTGAATGTTCAGCCAACGTTTGCTCTGAACCGATCGATACGTCGGTGTGCGTTTAAGGACCTGAAGACTGTCGGAACGTTCATTGGCGGCATTAGCTTTAATACACCCAGTTTTCTGTCATTTCACACACTGAAGAAGACACTTGTCGAAACCAGTCTGTGTGTTTGATCGCCTGTACCAGTGAGGTATTAAACTTTGAAACGAAGAACATAGTGTTGCTGGCCTGACAGAAGTGTCCAAAATGCAGTACACTCTCAGTGTTACTATTGTGGCACAAACATTTACCTGCCAGTGTGGCAGATGACCTCTGGGATTAAATAACATTAACAGAAAATTTACTCGCCATTGGTGCTTGGTGGACCATTCATGAAGTACTGTGGAAAATATTTTTCCAGACATGCAAATGCTTGGAAATTCAAAAAAAAAAAAAAAAAAATCATTCACATTCAACCAAATTATTTAATTCAATACCATTTTAAATGATGATAATTTCAGTTTATATATATGCAGTTTTATTCTTTATGTCAGTTTTAATTTCCTTTGTAAAAAAAAAAAAAAAAAAAAAAACACGTCCCACTGCCATGGTTTAACGTTACTGGAGAGTGTGAAAACATTTCCTCTTTTTTGTTAAAAAAAAAACAAAAAAAAAAAACAGTCACAATGATTGGTCCATTATGGACAGACACAGGACTTAACATATGAATAAAATTAAAACTAAATTGACTATTAATATTAAAATGATTTTAAAAGAATATGTCCTTTGATTTGTTGTCATTGGTGTTACTGGTATAACAGACCATTATTTGAAAGGTTAAGAATGTGAGGAAGAACTCCCAGGGTCAGAAAGAAGAAGAAGAGCCATTCAAGTCAATACATGGTGAGTGTCTCTTTATTGAGTAAAAGTAAGATATTTTCAACATGTTTTTTGTTGTTGTGCCATTGGTGTTACTTTGATTTGCGCAAGTATGAAACATTTTTATGGAAAAAAAAAACAGGTTCATGAGTCTAATTTATAGATTTTAAAATGCTGACTCATGCTATCTTTGAGCTAGCTTGGACACCATTTTGTGTAATTAGCCTGTTGGCAAACTGCACCTCCTGCTCAAAGTGCAGTGGTCAAGAGGAACTATGCAAAATTTTCACCTAAATGAAACAGCTTCAGAGTAACTGTGATGTTAAATGATTAGGGAGAATGGAGGCTCTCTGCCTTCCATCTAGTGTCTCTTGGCTGAATACCAACCCTGCAAGGTCAGCGCCTCTGACCCAGTGTCCCAGCTCTCGTCTCACCAGAAACATGCACTGTGTTATGGCACTACGACACAAACATGCCAGTAACCCATAATCTCTTGTTAACATTACCCAACACGGTAAACATTGCTCCATGGATCACCTTCTTGCCAGCATCATTGAAAACAATGCGCATGACTGGAGGGGAGGGAGGAGGGTTATCAGTGAGTTTTTATGACAGTGAAAACATGCGCCCCGAAACTGTAGGGGAGTTCCGTAGAGAAAAAACAAGCAACCAAACAGCAAAAAAGGACTGGACTTAGATTGTTCCATTTGATCTTGACCTCCCCCTGTTCCTCTGCAGCCAGCAAGACTACAAGTCGCCTGATGTTCCTGTACATAATGGTGGATGGTTGAACTTGATCTGGTGGGCTGCGTTTTTGTCTCGAAGCTCTTGTCACAGGAATGCAGTAGCTCGGGGCAGACCCAGATGTTAACATATCTTACATCACCTTTCCTGTCAGGATTTGTGCTGATATCTCTACCAGGTTTATACTGCGCTCTCAGTGCATTCTGGTCACTGAGCTAAACAATGTCGTGGTTCATCTGGGTCCTCCTTGTGACAGAATTGCATTTCCTTCTCCTAAAAATAAGACATCAGAAGCAGCACCATCTCTTTGATGAGTAGAATGATAACCTGGCCCGGTCACATCTCCTTCCTGCAGAGATTTGGGACACTTTGCCACCATGTTTTTGGTTACTAACCACAATCCAGACCATCTCCCTTTTCAATCATGGCTTGGTCCTTTTCCTCTCTCCAGTGACTGCATCAACTCCTCTAGGAATTTCTCCCATGGTATCATGTAGGTAACCACCCAGTCAGTATCAGGGCTTCAGCAGCTGTTGGAAGAGGTTGAGGATGAACTGCTTGGTGAAACAGAGAGCAGGATGGTGGAGGTCCTGGTGAGGCTCCACCAGATGAGCTGCTGCATTCAGTAGTGTGGCCTGCAGAAACAAAAATACGCACACACACACACACACACACAAAACACAAAACAAAAATGAGAACATTTTCATATGGAGGCAGTTTTACATGGATACATATGTGTTTTATATCATGGTGACCAGATTTCTGAAATGAAAATTGGGGACATTTCAGCACAGTGGTCAAAAATTAAATGTTATCATTATGAAATAATGAGAGGGATTAAAGAAAAGGTGTCGCCAATAAAAAGTTTTAAAATGGTAGTGTCAACCCAAGGTAGAGTTAAAACCTCTTCTGGCAGGCAAAAACAAAGTTATCTGCTCTGCACCTGCCTCTGGTTGAAACGTGCAGTGGACCATTGTGTCATCTTGGCTTCCTGGATTTTGTCAGTAAAATGGCATTTGTGCTTCTTTGAGCGAGCCATACCTCTTATCATCTGCTCGTCTTCCATCACTGCTTCTCACTATTTATCCTCTGCAATTTCTTCTCTTTCATTGTTTGTTTAACCCTTCTTTCTTCTCTTCTCACTCTCTTCACTTTACCTTTTCATGTCACTCTTTCTCTCATCTTCCCTTCACTCAGTTTACTACCTTATTTTTGTCCTCCCATACTCTTCTGCTCTTTTCCCAGTCTTCTTTCTTTCACTCTTCACAAGGTCCTATTCTACAACGTAAAAATGTTGGAGCACCCAAAGACAAGAGTGCAAGAAAAACAAATAATAAAAAACCTCAACAACACAAGACTTACAGCTCTGGTACACTCTATTAAGTAATAACAGTATTATCCCACCAAATCAAAATAATCTGACTAGATCCAAGAATCTTGTGTTCTTTGACAGGCCCTTCATTTTATCAGTGTCACACTTGGCTGACATCTCCGCAATTTTCTTGCTGTCAACTAAGCCAAGGGACGCATGCTCATTTAAATTTTAAAACCTGGCCTTCATTGTCAGGTAGTGCAGGACTGGACCCAAGACGCAACCTTCAGAGGAGCAGGTGAATGGACAAAAGGTCTTTATTTTATCTTGCATACAGTCTCAGGGACAACAAGAGGAACACTGGAACTCCAGGTACAGGGAACAGGCAGAGACTCAGGACTAATCACAGGGAGAACAACAAATGAACCGACAGAAGACAATGGGAAACACAGATGTTAGATACACAAGGGAGGACACAGGTGGTGCAATCAACACAGGTGAGACACGTTAGGTAATCAAACAGGCGGGAAACTTGACAGGAAGACAGGGGTAGGACACAGACTTCAAAATAAAACAGAAAACAAATAAACAGAGGAACACACGAAGGATGTGACATTCATTTGCACAGTCGCAACCCTCTTTCACCCACACGCTGTCACCACCCACTGACAACAGTAGATACAGAAAGCAGGACAGCTTGCTAGCTTGACTACACCCACACAACCATTCTTTCTTTTCATACCATCCCATATAAAAGGTCACAATTTTCTGTCCCCTCCTTGAGGTCAAGTGCTTTTTCTTGTCCTCAAATGTCAAGTTAGAAAATCTTTTCAGATGTGAAATCACAATCTTCTTTACCTAGCTTAAATTGCTGCAATCCAACAGCATCACGAGACCTGTGTGTGTGTGTGTATGTGTGTGTGTGTGTGTTGGGGTGGAGGTCAGAGTGATTTTTTTTTTTTTTTTAGAGTATATAGCACAGTGCAGAGAGACAGGACATGGGGAGGCAGAGAGAGGGGGAATGACATGCAGCAAATGGCGCCCATGCGGGATTCGAACCAGGACCGACTGCAGCGAGGACTATAGCCTCTGCATATGGGGCGCCCGCTTAACCCACTGCGCCACATGGTGCCCCCAGAGTGATTTTTATTGTTGCTCAACAGGGTAATTCGTTTTGCAGCATAGGGCAACAGACAATGAACAATCAAAAACAGCAGCAGCAATGACAATCATACCGATAGACAGACACAGAAATAAAACAACACGATTCCAGACCTGTCGATAGAAACCATCAATAAAATGAGTAAAAGTGGAGTGCCTCAGACAGTGCAGGCAGATTTTTGTCATTTCCAGATAAAAGCCTAGTGGGAGTTGATCATTTTGATTGTAGTAGGGACAAAAGAAAATGTAGAATGGTTTTTTTTGGCCCTCAGAAGCCTACAGCGGCATCCAGAGGGGATCCAGCTCAGCCTGCTGTATTCACAAGGCCATCTTTGAAGCTCTCCTGAATATGGATATTCCTATCATCATTAAAACAACAATTTTACATTTCATTTCAGACCCCAACATTATTGTATTTTAGCTACTGTACATTAAATCCAACCAGAAGCAGCCAAGATTGCAGCGGCTGGCTACATAGATGATTTTGGCTGTGTTGGGTCTTTCGTGCAGTGAATAGATATAATACTTCCAACCACAAGAGGGCAACAACAGCTACCCTGTGTCTTGGCATGTAAGCTTCGACGTACTGCTGTAGTTGAACAAATGTACACAAAGCTGTTCATGAATCAAACTAATGCTTTTTTTTTTTATTATTATTCAGCAATTAAAAGACAACAAAAGAATGTGTCTAAACTTAATCAAAAATACATTTAGATTAAATAAACAATATTTTCAAGTTGTCCAACACTGTCTGTTTGTGCTATGAAACAAATAATCAGAAATAGGCTAGTAATTATCTACTGTGCTTTAACTAGGGTTGTCATGACATGATAACTTTGTGTCTTTGTTTGTATGTGTTCTGCTCTTTTTTGATTTCACTGTGAAGCACTTTGTGAACTCCTTCTGTGAAAAGTGCCATAGAAATAAAATTTACTCACAAAAGGTAGGAAAAGAAAAAAGTGCGGAACGGCAACACCTCTGCTTGTTGAAAAGTCATGTAGTATGGGTCTAGTGTGGAGATACATTTGAGGCAGATGCAAGCAGAGTAAATATTAATTCAAAAGACCACTGTGCAAATGGCGCCTCTTAAGTTTTCAGACCAAAGGTGGAAACACTCAGAACCTGGCTTAGCACATGAAAGACAGACACAATGATTCAAAGTGAGTGAGTTTCAATATGCCACTTGTGTTATGTTCTTATCCTGAAATATGTCACATTATTTATGTTTGAGAGCTAGCTTTGTTAGAGCTAAATTTGTGGGGTGGCTGCTAGTGATGTAAAGTAGTTGATTGTTGTTTTTTTGTTATTTATTAGCATTTTACATCATTGAATTGTGTAATATTGTGTGTAAGGTAAATCCACAGTGTTTTCTTTTTAATGTTAATCTTCAAATTTAAACTGCCTCCAGCTGCCAAGATGTAATGTGGATAAAAAAATAAAATAAAGACAAAGACAGCGAACTATTACACATTACAAAAAACAACCACAGTGGCATGTAAGCTTCCAGTATGTAAACAACAACAAAACTGTGCTTATAAGTGCTCTTAAAGGACTTGTGGCAGATCAAGAAATAAGACTCAATACTGACACGGTGGCCATTGCGTGTAATCGCGTTTTGATTGACGAGATGTCGCTGATAAAATTTAGTTTTCTTTCTTCTTTGTGGGACTTTTCAGTGGACTTTGTGTGGTGGTGGGTCGTTTGTTTAACGAAGCAGAGTCCATTACTACCACGCTTGTCTTCTCCCAGTATCCAAGTCGAAAGCCATCGAGAACATGCATCTGAATGAATCACGTCAACAGAACTGTGCAGGAAATTCAGACCCAGAATTGCAGTACATTATCCAGCACACAGCCTGTTCAAGTAATGATACATGGGTGGGCTCATTCTCTTTGGTTTTGAACGCTTCATCACACCCATAGCATTAAAAAAAACTTAAAATGCAAGTTTCATTTTTCACATATCCTGCTCCAAGTCCTTTTAAGACATCTGACACCTAGTCTCCCATAGAAAATATAACTGACTTTTCCTTTAGAAGGAGAGTAAATGTGGAAACTTAACAATAATAGTGGTCTGCAGGAAAATGCTGCAGGACGTAGGATCATTTATAGTTATATTAACATTAGGAGAGAGAAAAGTTCTGCTGCTGAATGGGTTCACCACTCAATCTAAACAGCAGGGAGTGTAATAAATCCCTGAGGCATCTACAGAACAGAAACCAAGAGACAAGTATTACTCTCTCTCTCACTCACACACACACTGATCTGATGAAAGATGATTGCTGACTTGTTTCAGCGTTACTCAGAGTGGAGCAGTAGTGCACTCAGTCAGAATCCGCTGACTTTGACTGTCATATTACACAGCTTCATTAGTAAAATACAGTTTGTGGTTTAATGCTGGTAATGGTGATATCTGACACACAGTGTATTCATTTAATTCATTTTCATCAATCTAAGCTCAGCAATACTCCAAGATGATTTTACATTCATCTTAAGGGAAAAACCAGACATTCCAAGATGCCATGAATATTCAAAGATGCTCTGTCTCTCTTAGAAAAAGACTTTTTTAATCCAATTATCCATGTTTAGTCCAAGGGGCAATCAAACTATTCACAAGTAGGGACACAACAGTGTGGCTGGGTTTTATTTCTTCCCCACTTCTTGATTCTCAATGGCAAACCTAAAGCTCACTTTTCAAAGTTCAAGGTTTGAGGTTCATTTATTGTACTTACACATGAAAGGAGGAAATTAGTACTCACACAAAGTAAAAGTAAAGACATAAATACAAAGATGGCACAAAGTCCACAGCAGCATCAGTAGGGTGAATTAAGGGTGATTGGGACAGTTTTTGAATTTCTGCCTTGTGAAAGCTTTTTTGCCATAACTGAAGAAAATAGCCCAACACATGAGCCTTTCTGTAATACTTAAGATGTTACCTATCCATTTGAGGAGGAAGAAGGTTGTTGTAACAGGTGGTGTATGGACCCAATTGCAGCACAAAAGACTGAGAACCAATGGAGAGAGTTCCCTGACCAGATTTCAGCCTCTGTCCTCCTGATTCGTTTGCCTGTGTCTGACTGATCGCCTGGTTATCGTTCCTACTGCCTGCTCCTCATCGGATTGTCTGCCTGTGCTGTCATCTCTCTGGTCCCAAACCTCGACCTGCCTTGACCTATCCGCCTGCCACTGTGTTTTTGAACTGTTTGCCAGTCTGCCAGAGTTTCAGTAAACCTTTGAACTCTCTCCATTGGTTCTCAGTCTTTTGTGCTGCAATTGCTGAAGAGTTGCAGCTGAGTGAACAGTGACTGGAGTGACTGACGAGGTGGGTGTGGCTGGCAGATGGGGTGAGCAGGGGAGTGGTGAGTGGAACTACTGGAGGCAGGTATGTATGGAGGATAAATCATGACAGTTATATCATATTCAAGAATGACTGGCATACCCTTTTGTATAATCTGACCCATAGCCTTTTTATTTTGTAACATTTGTGACTGGGACAACACATCTTATCATTGATTTGGGCTAGTGTAAGCAAATAAATTGCACATTTTAATTTGTAACCCTGGTTTCTGTATGGGTAACGTGTCAGAGCCGTGCTGCCGGTTACAAGAAGGTAAGAATTCTTGTAGGAAAAACTGCACGTTACGGCGGACAGGGAGACTTTATTTTTCTTACAGGTCAGTTCAACGTGGAGACCACGCACCCGAGAGCAGACTCAGGACTATGGTGTCTCCCCCCTTTTCCAGTCCCCATCAACACAGGGCAGGTGGAACCAAAATCACATTAAACAGAGAAGCCGCTATCAAAACCTTACTCAAGACATCTATGAAACAAACATTGAAAGTGGTCATGAAATATTATAGGCTTAATTCAATAATTCATTCAAGTAACAACCCTTACACTTCAACACAAAATAAACCAATAACATCATGTATATAATACAAATAAATGCTAATGGTAACAACATGAAATCCATAATTAAAAATAATAACTACATGTTACAAATTCATATTTTAATATAATTTATCATGCAAATTTTCCCTTTGCTGTTGATCATCATGAATTAAGACTCCGGCCTTTAATTTCGTAGACCCAGCGGAGTGAGTGCAGCACAGCTCCACCGCACCAATGGGACATGTCTAGGAGCAATTTCCAGTGCAAGTCCTCCTATTTCCCACCTCCGTCCCTCCTACTGACGCAAGTGAGAAAGAGGGAGGGGAAGGCATGAGCGGGTTTAACACAGTTGATTCAGATCTTCACCAATCAAATGAGCTCCTTTAAATTGTAAGACAGTTCAACACCACCCTGAACTCTCAGCCCTGAAACAATGGAAGTTTCCCCCAGACTGGAAGAAACTACTTTGTGTATTATGCCTTTTGATTAGTGTCTCCTTAACACCTCCTGTCTACCTGACTTCCCTTGAAATGTTACATGTCTGATGGTCTCAGTGTGAAGTTATTGTCCTGTGACATACACCCTGATGATCAAAGGTCTCCGGATTGAGTGGTGTCTCTATGCAAATTCCTATTGATTGATGTGATTTAAATGAGTCTTTGTTCTGGTTGGATATTTAAGGGAAAGAGCAAGGACCCAACCTTTGAGTTGATCTGCTTACCAGAGCTCCCACATGTCAAGTGTGTTGCAATATCTGTTTCTCAAGTATTGTTACTATTGGCTATAGTTTGTTCACTTACTGTACATCACAATAAACTGGAATGTTAACCATTCATTTCTAATATTGACTTGTTGAGATTTTACTCTTGTAGAGAAGGATCTGTTATCAGATACCTAGTAGGTCTTTAGTTTATGGTAAGTTTCACTGGGTAACACTCACACCCTTAACCTCTGAGTTGAATAGAAAAGATTGAGTATCATGTTCTTTAATTATTTAGATGTGTTCTATAACCTCTGAATATCTCACCCAAGTGTCAGGGCTGTTCTTCTGTTAAGAAGGTGGTTTGTTAACCTATAATGCTGTGTAAAGCCCTTTGAGACAAACTGTTTGTAAAAACGGGCTATACAAATAAAAATTTCCTTGCCTTGCCTTTCCTATATCTGCCATCTCTGAACTAAGACTGATGTTAGATCTGTGAATAACAGAACTGAATTCTTAAAAGGCTTATATTCTTCATTACTGTTAACTATTATTCTCACCCATATTTAATGGTGAAGTTATCCTTGAGTAATGGAGTCAGATTGAATAAATTAATGACTTTACTTCAGTAAAACCTCATCTTAACACCAGAAGACAGAATACGTGTTGTGGAGATAATAGATAAATGTCTCTAAATATCTCCTCCCCTACAAAATCCGCTGCAGGCATGCACTGCAATTTTGTCAATAGGCTCATTCGAGATGAGTAAGGCCTGCGCAGAATCAGTCACTGGCGACCACCGCGCAATGCATGCCAGTTAGATTTGTGTCTGACTTGATGCAGACTTGCTCAGACGTCATGCACAGGCCGGCAACGATAACCTCACAAGATCAAGGCGGCCGCAGTTTTTAGAGCCAGGCACCGCAGTTGCTCTCCACTGACTGCGAGCCTCAGGGCATGATGGGAAAGGCCTGGCTGTTGCCTGATCAACAGCTGATTTGTTGTATATTATTTTGAGTAAATTTACACCAAACATGTATGAATGGATGTACAGGGAAATACTCACATTTAAAGACAGAGCTGTGCAGCCAGGTGGTCTCTCCTCTCCCCTGCGCTCTGCTGCTCCTCCAGCTGACACAGCACATGCAGTTCAGCCTCTCTTTGTATTAAGTCCTGTAATGTCTCCTCCATGAGGTCAAGGTGGCATCCATGGTGTGTAGCTATGTTGTGTAGAATGCAACATGCCATGAAGAATGCGCTGACTTTCTGGGGGCTGTATGTTAAGGAACCACCCGAACGGTCCAGACATCTGAAATGCATTTTGATTAGTCCGAAAGTACATTCGATGACTGATCTGGCACCACTGAAAACACAGTTAAAACCATGTTGCCTTCTTATTGTGGGTGTAACGTAGGGCGTCATCAGCCACATTTTCAGTGGATAGTCACTGTCACCTAGCAGACACCATCCAGTGGTGGGTCCCCTGAAAGACTGTAGGGATAACAGAATTCGCCAGGATGAATGAGTCATGAGCCAGACCCAGGGAAATTAGCATACACATGTGTCACCAGTTAATTCAAGTCACAAATCACCGGATGTTAATGGAGTTTACTCCCTTATGGTTCGCATAAGTGATGGCTTGGGTATCTGGGGTATACAACCTTACATGTGTACAGTCGATGGCTCCAACTATCCAGAGAATCCACATTTCAACAAGAACCTCACTTCATTTTCAGCTGGCTCCTCAGTCTACCAAACTGACTGCGCCCCGTGTTGTGCTGCACGAAACTAGCACTGTGCAGGGTTTGCCACCCTGTGCCACCTTGTGCTGCACCGGGAAACTAGAGCACATAGACTGCCGTATTGGCTAGAGGAAATTACCACTGCATGGGGTTTGCCACTGTCTGCCTCGTCTGAGCCTGGTACGAAATTAGAGCTCTCCATGTTCATTTCTGTTAAACTTTATTATTGAGGTTTGAGAATCCCTCCACAATTCATACATTCCTCCTCATTGCAGCAACCCCTCCTCACAATCCTCACCTAATTCTCTCCCCCCAAATTTCATTAATATGTTTAACTTTATAAAATGAGATTTGTTTGGGTTTTCGTAGCCTTATATTTATTCTTTTATATACATAAAGCAAGGTCTTGCTTTGAGAGTGTCGCCATCTTGCACCACCATGTTTGTATGGCAGCCTGAACGGAAATCTAGCTAGCGCATTTTGCGCGTATAAACAAACCAACGAAAGAATGGAAGGAAAGAAAATATCAGAACATATAGTAATATGGTTTAGATCTTCACCTCATCGCTAGACGCTCCTGAAATACTCCAATGTCCTTGGAGGCCACCGTCACTTTGCCGACGGGAGGGGTGAGCATGAGTGAGGAAGTGAGCGCTGCATTCTAGAATCTGAATGCTAGATGTCACATTGAGATAAAAAAAAATACTTGAAATCCAAAATTTATTGAATACATTAACTAAAGGAGAAAAATGCTTCAGGTCCAAATTCATTAAAACTCACCCCCCACAAACTGTTTGATGAGCACATCATGTAATTCAAGCAACAATGACCCCTGGATCCATCACACCAAAACAGACAGGCCTTGCAGTGAAGGAGGTGTCACCATCAATAACTCGGTGATCTTTGCCACAGGATTCATGACACCACCGCTGACGGGTGAAACATGAGATCCATTCATCTGCTTTTTTAGGATCCTCTGTGTCCCCATATTGCTGCAAACAAACCACACATGACTCTTCCTTCTTCTTTTTGCCTTTTGTGGGACACCTTTGGGAAACTGTTAATACTTGCAATAAAAGATGATTTAAGCTGTTTGGTGAAAAATCCTGTTGTCAGTGTTGTTTGTTCAGAATGCTGCGCTGACAATGCACTGAAAGCTTGTCAGCTCTATCCTGGTCTTCTCTCACCGCAGGTGGAGCGCGGCTGGTCGAGTGGTAATTTGGTGCGCACACGTCACCAAAACTTCACAGGCAGGTTTCCAGAATGTCAGACACATTCAATGCAATAAATAATCACAACAACCACTATTCATGTAACTATCTGAACAGTTCATACATTTATATCTATATTGACTGTCCTGTCACATCTGATTGTCAGATCAAAGTCGGCTGCCACACGAAATGGAAACTCAACACAGCTGAAACTGTGATGCAAACCAACAGTTCACATCTCTCTCGGCCACAAACAGCCTCAGCACCAGATAGTGAGTAATATTCAGCATCTCTCATCTCAGAAATTCAAAGAAAAGAGAAAAAGAGAGACGCTCGCCGACAAGGGCCAGGCCACTGAGCTTGGTGATGCGTCCTTTACGCACAGGTGCTTCAGATTTCATCCCCATTACGCATGGTATTTGTTTATGCTGTAATCTGAGCACATTACTCATCTTTGTTATACGGTTTAAATATAGGTTTCTAAATGTGAGGGTCTTTATTGGTGGAAAAAGTTTTCTCAAACCTGATAAACAGCATTAGTAACCTTCTCCAGACTACTTTTGCTTCATCAGTCC